>JARBWK010000010.1:21801507-21960142 GCA_030556195.1 Anolis apletophallus | reverse complement strand
CGACACAGCTGCTGAGAGGCAAGGTCGCTCCTTCGATAGGAGATGGGACATTGAATCTACCAGGAGGGCTTGGTCTAGGGTCCTAGACCGGCCAAGGTCCGTGAGCAGAGATTGGAGACGGAGAAGCCTAGGCGTCGTGGACCTCGGCCGAAGGATTAAGTATAGGGTCCCTGGGAACACATCCCCAGTTCTCTGGCCACGTCTTTCCTGGATAGGCGTGAAGCGGAGTGGGACCACAAGCTAAGCCGTGGTCATCAAGCCTTGCCTTGCCTTTGTTCCTGATCCACATAGATTTGTGGAGCCTTGCTTTTGTTCCTGATCCACATAGCCTTGTGGAGCCTTGCCAAGCTTCAAGCCTCTTTGCTACGTTCCTTTGGACAATACTGCTTACTACCTTTTGGACAATCTTGCTTACTATTATTGGACTATATACTCTTTGGAACTGTTTTTATACTCAATAAAGTAGTTAGCCTTCAGTACGTCTCTGTGTGTGTGATTAAGGGGCCCGCTACGTCCGTGATCGTGACAAATATAATGAATTAATATATTATTATTATTATTATTATTATAAAAGGCCTGGGCCTGCTTACAGGGAAATATAATGAATTAATATATTATTATTAATATTATTATTATCATAAAAGGCCTGGGCCTGCTTGCAGGGAAATATAATGAATTAATATATTATTATTATTATAAAAGGCCTGGGTTTCCTTGGAAGGAAATATAATGAATATATTATTATTATTATTATTATTATAAAAGGCCTGGGTTTCCTTGGAAGGAAATATAATGAATTAATATATTATTATTATTACTATTATTATAAAAGGCCTGGGCCTGCTTGCAGGGAAATATAATGAATTAATATATTAATATTATTATTATAAAAGGCCTGGGTTTCCTTGGAAGGAAATATAATGAATTAATATATTATTATTATTATTATTATTATTAAAAAGCCTGGGTTTCCTTGGAAGGAAATATAATGAATTAATATATTATTATTATTATTATTATTAAATGCCTGGGCCTGCTTGCAGGGAAATATAATGAATTAATATTAATATTATTAACAATAATAATAAAATGCCCCTGGGTCTGCTTGCAGGGGAATATAATGAATTATTATTATTATTTATTATTATTATAATAAAATGTCCCTGGGCCGGCTTGCAGGGGAATAGAATGAATTATTATTATTATTAATTATTATTATTATAAAATGCCCCTGGGCCTGCTTGCAGGGGAATAGAATGAATTATTATTATTAATATTATAATAAAATATTTGCCCACCTCTGGTCAAGGCCTGCTTCTCCATTGCTCTTCTCACTCCAGCTTTTCCCCCTTCAGTTTTGCAAATACTTCTAGGAATCTCCGTTTGTCCTATATGATTTTTCTTGATTCTGTACTTTCCTTCTCCTCTCCATGCTCTTTTCACTCCCTGCTCCCCTTCTTTCAGCCTCACTTATGTCCTTCTGCTCTGTCCTTCTATCTAGCCTAATTCCCTGGGGTTTAAATGGCTTTTTTCCTCTCAGTCCTCCAAGCTACCACTCTAGGAGTAGTGCTCTGGTTCTCTATGGTTCCGGATCCTTTTTCACTTCCTGGAGGAAGGCCTTTCAGTTAATTTAGACTCCGACCATGCAAAGGCCCTGATCTGACTGTGAGTAATGTTTGGAAAGCTATTTTGGAGGGGATAATTTTCCTGTTAGAGGGGCATACGACATAATTACAATAATAAAGAACTTTTGGGCCCAGGAAGTGCGGAAATCAAAGTCCACTTCCGGTTTGGCGGGAAAAGTGCGGTAAAGCTTAGAATTAGCATTTTGAACGGATCTAATACGAATTATTTTAATTTCTTAATCCGAAACCCCAACCCTAATATTTATATACCACACCTCAGAGGCGACTCGTTCTTACTTTTAGTATCTGGTATTGTCATAGTTCTAGAAATTCTATGAAGGATTTGGTCTCTTGTAAAGATAACTTGCATATGCAAAATGAAAGAGGGACGTCATTTTCAGTATGCTCTTCTTGATTATCCATTGATTTTCTCTAAGGACCTCATTGCATTGTGGTGGTCAAGCCAGGGGACATCAGGAGCATCCATGAGGTAGCAGGGCAAATCTGTCGAGCAGCAGGGGAAACAGTCGTCCCATGACTTGGATCACCCACATCACCGCCTTCCCCACCACACCGAGGAAAGTGTCACCACCCGGATTCCCCCAGCACTGTCCCCTGCTTACCTAATGAGAACACAGGTAGCCACCCATATTCTCAGGGCTCAGTTCTAGGATACATTCTGGATAGAACCTGGACAGAGTTCTGCCCAAAGTAGCCCTGTGTCATGTGATGGGCTTTGGCGGGATCTGTCCTGGATATATCCTGAAAGTGTTCTATGGTGGAGCCTGAGCCTCATGTGATGAGGTCCTCTATATTTATTTTGTCTTAAATCCAATCATTCCAATCTTCCTATTTTGGCTTAGGGCCTTCTGACATTGGCATAGGAAACCATGAATAATAGTGAACCCTTTTGAAATGAATGAATTCCAGCAAACACTTATCATAAAATCTTGCTGGAGAACTAAAAACGCCTAGAGAATGTGTCTGAACCATTTCTAGGTACTCCGGTACAATTTTGTGGTAAGCACCTGACAGAAGTATGCCATAGAAATGCACTGGAGGACCTAGAAAATTTCTATAAAGAATACCTCCAGTGTGACTCTATGGCATACTTCAGGCAGAAGCAGTTTATAGAATCAGGCTGGAGGATCTGGAGCATGCCTAGAGAAAACATTTTTTCAGACCTGGGGAAGTGAAATCATAGATACTGGACCCACAGATACATAGGGCATACTGCAGATTGTGTCTCTTCTCAAAAGCTGATGCAAATGGTCCTTTCTTTTCTTCAGTTTTAGCACTCAAGGTGACTTACAAAAATTGCACACCACAGTTCACATCACTTAAAATATGCACAAGTTCATATGTAATTAAACCATTAATAGAGTCAAAAGCAATTTAAAAGCATACCCACTGACATGCAAGAAATATGGACAATACAGAACATGATTAAAAGCTCTGCTGAAACAATAATGAAAATGACAACAACTCGTACAAGGCTTTCACACATGAAGGTATTAGTGTCTCTGATACAGGCACTTACAATTTGTGACCTACTTCAACTGACTCTCATGTTTTGTTACATGCTCATGACCGTTATTCACCACATCCCTTTATGAACCATCAGAAATATTTTTAGTTTCATCCCCTGAGGATGATCAAGCCTGAGCTAGATACTACCAAGGCATATTACAACTTGTGTTGGATGGGGTTACAATCCCCATGAAGACGCAGGTCCACAGCTTGGGAGTGATCCTGGATTCATTGCTGAGCCTGGAACCCCAGATCTCAGCGGTGGCCGGGAGAGCTTTTGCACAATTAAAACTTGCGCGCCAGCTGCGCCCGTACCTTGGAAACTGGGATCTGGCCACGGTGGTCCATGCTCCAGTTACATTTCAAATAGATTACTGCAACACACTCTACGTGGGGTTGCCTTTGAAGACTGTTCGGAAACTCCAACTAGTCCAACAGGCAGCAGCCAGACTACTAACTGGAGCGATATACAGGGAGCACACCACCCTTCTGTTATGTCAACTCCACTGGCTGCCGGTCCATTTCCGAGCACAAATCAAAGTGCTGGTCTTGGCCTATAAAGCCCTATATGACTCCAGCCCAGCTTACTTGTCCGAACGTATCTCCCTCTATGTTCCATCCCGTAGTTTAAGATCCACCGGGGAGGCCCTGCTCTCGGTCCCCCCAGTCTCACAAACGCATCTGGTGGGGACAAGAGATAGGGCATTCTTGGTGGTGACACCCCCCCCCGTTTGTGAAATTCCCTCCCCAGTGAGATTAGACTGACATCCTCCCTCCTTTCTTTTAGGAAAAAACTGAAATTGTTGTTCTGGAACCAGGTGTTTGGCAAGCAGGCATAATGGAACTTTGGACATTGAATTGGACCATATGATGATTGTCATGATAATGGAAACGGTTATGATTGTATAATTAATGTTACTGTTAATGTTAATCTATTGTGTATTTATGGTTTTTTAATTGTTGTTT
Organism: Anolis apletophallus; assembly: GCA_030556195.1. NCBI lineage: Eukaryota > Metazoa > Chordata > Lepidosauria > Squamata > Anolidae > Anolis > Anolis apletophallus. Next base: position 21,956,021 of record JARBWK010000010.1, on the reverse strand, counting down.
TATTGTGACACTAGCTTGGGGACCCGGCGGTGCCCGGGTTATTTGATAAAGGCATTGTATGCCAAGGTTGTTCCTTATCATCTGCCATGGTCCTTCCCCCTCCAAACAGCACCAGGATGTAGAGTGGGTCTTGGGGGCTCAGTGTGTCACATTTGGTCTTGATCATTCTTTGGATGAGGGTTGCAGCAGTCCCGGAAGGTGAGTGAAGGTATTTCAAGTCCCATCATATGTGGTCCATCCTCCTTGAAACAGCACCAGGGTGTAGAGTGGGTCAAGGGGGCTCTGTGTACTAATTTTGGTCTGAGGTCATTGGGTGAGGGTTGCGTTGTGAAGTGGGCAAGTTTGGTCCTGATCCGTCACTGCTGTGGGCTGCAGTGTCTGACTGTCTGAGGCCTTTCCTTTTCTCTCTGTGTCACCTTAGAATGTTGGAATGTGGATGGCCAATCGGAGTCCTTTATGCAAATACCATTTCAGTGGCAACCAATCCCCTCTGTCTGGGGCCTTAGAATGTTGGAATTCTGACGCTGTCCAATCAGAGTCCTTTATGCAAATAATCCCATAGTGGCAACCTATCGAAACGCTGTTGCTTAGTCCTTGGCACCTTCGCACCTCCCAGAAAATGAACATTCCATTTCCAACGGAAAAAACTGTCATTTGGCTAACTCAAGCATGCAGGTGCATTCTGTTTTGCTGGCCAATCAGAGTCCTTTATGCAAATTGTCTATCAGTGGCAACCAATGCCCTCTGTCTGGTGCCTTAGAGTGTTGGAGTTTTGAGGCTGGCCAATCAGAGTCCTTTATGCAAATAATCTGGTGCCTTAGAGCAGTGTTTCTCAACCTTTTTTGAGCTGCGGCACACTTTTTACATTTACAAAATCCGGGGGCACACCACTAACCAAAATGACACTCTGATGGGTCTGTAGTACCATCACAGAAAATGCATTGACCAGAAAATACATTGACCTATGGTTGGAGTAATACCAATAATTGACAGCAGGGGTCAGCATACTATAATACATGCAATAATACATGATCTACTCACATTGAACATAGCTACTGGGGGGGGGGGGGTGATAGGTGAATGATGTTCCATGCAGTCCTTCCAGTCAGTGGCCATGTGACTCTGGAGGCTCCTGCAGAGAACGCCGGCTCTCCGGCTGAGAAAAAGTGAGCCCCAGCGCCGGAAGGGGAAGCCTTTCCCTCCTGGGTCCGTGCGCCTGCCTGCTTGTGCCCCTCAGGAGGCCTGCCCACCCGCCTGCCTGCGTGTGCCGGACTTTGCCCTGGGTGAGTCCCCACGGAGAGGCAAACTGCACCATTCTCTTGTGGAACACGTGCCTCTCTAGGACCTAGAGAGGCAGGAGAGGCTCAGGAGGGGAGCCGGACAAACCCGCGAACCAGGAGAACGGCTGCCCGCAGGGCCCAGGCCCTGCCTGGGAGCCGAGTCTGTCCGGCTCGCGTCTTCCAGAGAGCCCGGCGGGAGACGCGAGCCGGTGAGACCCAAGCGGAGTGAGGGAGCGTGGGGGCAAGGAGGGAAGGCTGCCTCTCCGTGGGCAATGTCCGGCACACGCAGGCAGGTGCACGGACCCAGGAGGCTCATTTCTGGAGGAGGAGGAGAGCGTCGCCCCCTCCCCTCCTGAGCCTCTCCTGCCTCTCTATGTCCTAGAGAGGCCCGTGTTCCGCAACCGCTGATCCGCGATCAGCTGGTGTGCCGCAGGAAAACCTCGGAGGGGGGAGAAAGGCGGGGGGAAGAGGTTTTCTTGCGGCACACCAGCTGATTGCTCATGGCACACTAGTGTGCCGGGGCACAGCGGTTGACAATGACTGCCTTAGAGTGTCGGAGTTCTGAGGCTAGCCAATCAGTGTCCTTTATGCAAATAATCCCACAGTGGAAACCAATCAAAACACTGGCACATATTCCTCCCTCCACACCGCCGCACCGCCACAAACACTGACTTTTATTAGATAGATAGATAGATAGATAGATAGATAGATTACAGCATTGACTCATTGCCAGTGTTAGCTGCTCTGAGTTCCCCCTTGGGGGTTGAGAAGGACGGGGTAGAAATGTAGCAAATAAATAAATATTAACTTTCCCTAATGCTATGCATTTGAGAGCTGACTTTGGTACTTTGTAGTGATCCCTTGTTTCTTCTTCTCTGTGTTTTTGGCAATGAATAAGTGACCGATATATCTCTTTCTGTAGCTTTTTCCATTTTATATCAAACTAGCTGAGGACCCGGCGGTACTCGGATTATTTGAGGAAGGCATTGTGTGCCAAGGTTGGTTCCTATTAGATGTTTGTGTGGCTTGCAGTGGTCTCAGGAACTTAGTGAAGGTACTGTGGTGAAGGTACTGGGGGCCTAGTCAGGAAAATCCAGTTAAGGAAGCCTAACAATATCCCATGAGCTGAGGCCTAGTCGGGGAAATCAAGTTAAGGAAGCCTTTCTGTCAATTTTGAGCCTGGTTTGTGATTTATAGGGGCTGTAGTGTTGTTTGGGAAGTGAATGACGTGAAGGTACTGCAAATCCCATCATTCGTGGCCCCTCCTGCCCTAAACCACACCAGGTAGTGAAGTGGGCCCTTGGTCGCCTCTTTGGCAAGTTTGTTCCTGATCTAGAACATAAGAACATAAGAAGAGCCATGCTGAATCGGGCCTCAGCCCATCTAGTCCAGCATTCTGTGTCACACAGTGGCCCACTAGTTGTACACAGGGATCTCTAGCAGAAAGGAGAGCAAAACCCTCACCTGCTCCCGACCCCCCACAACCAGTACCCGGGGAATTGCTGTGGGCCTGAGGCCTTTCCCTTTCCCTCTGAGTCACTTTAGAATGTTTGAATGTGATTGGCTGTTTGGGGGCAGTTATGCAAATTCCATTTCAGTGGCAAGCAATCCCCTCTGTCTGGGGCCGTAGAATGTTGGATTTCTGAGGCTGGCCAGTTAGAGCCCATTATGCAAATAACCCCACAATGGCAGCCAATCGAAACGCTGGCACATATTCCTCCCGTTGCTCGGCCGCTCGGCTGCTCGGCCGCAAACATTAAGTTTTATTATATGTAATAGATAGGAATGCTTTTAGCATGCACCTCATCCAAATTTATACCCAGATCTTGATGGTCAGAACTACATGGTCCTGTTTCCAAAGTGGAGCTAATGCATCAATACCTTTTCCTTGTACCATTTTAAAATTTGTACATTTTGCCCAGAACATGGCACATACAGAATTTATCACTCTGCCTTCAGTTCATTTTGGTCTGTTTCTCTTTTCCAAATTACTGACACTAATGCACATTAATAAAATACTACACAAGGTATTCTTCATAGAACTGTTTTGCAAAGCCAATCCCAACATTCTATTTATTGCTTTTTCTGCCACTAAGGTCTAAAATCCATTCTAGAGCGGGCCCACTGAAATACTGGAACTTACATTATTGTTAATTTACAAAATTCACATTGATTCTTGTTGAGAACCAAGATAATGTGGAATCCTATCGCCAACAGTCGGTCTGTATTAGTGAGCCTGTTGGAAGCCAAGACCAGATCCTCAAATGAGAGACAGGGAATTGGATGAGGAAACCATAGAGACCTGAGCAGGTAGGCTGGAGAATGTCCCAACCAATTGGTTCTTTTTATTAAGATTATTTGACTTTCTCTGGAAGTTATTTCATATGAAAGTTTTGATTTTTCCGAAAGGTATCATAACATTTAAAGTGGGGATAGCATTTGGATTTGACCGTCATGGAACTGTCCTACTATTACTGATGAGCAATGGCATGTGACATTCTCTGGGTTTGGGTGTTGGGAGAACAGATTTTGTTGTGTGTGTTCAATTCCTTTCCAACCTGTGGTGACCCTAAGGTGACCCTCCTATGAGGTTTTCTAGGCAGTGTTTGTTCAGAAAGTGTTTGCCTTTGACACTTTTTAAAGAGCTGGGCATGTTTGGCCTGAAGAAGATAAGGTTGAGAGAAGATATTATGGCCATGAGAGGGGAAGTCATAGGGAGTAGGGAGAAAGCTTGTTTTCTGCTGCCCTGGAAACTAGGATGCACAACAATGGCTTCAAACTACAGGAAAGAAGATTCCACCTGAGCATTAGGAAGAACTTCCTAACTGTGAGAGCTGTTCAGCAGTGGAACTCTCTGCCCCCGAGTGTGGGGGAGGCTTCTTCTTTGGAGACTTTTCAACAGAGGCTGGATGGGGGTGCTTTGAATGAAATTTTCCTGCTTCTTGGCAGGGAGTTGGACTGGATGGCCCATGAGATCTCTTCCAACTCTGTGATTCTATGACTCATGGAATAAACTGCCCAAAGTCTCCCAGGGCTCAGCAGAGATTCAGGTCCTGGTTTCCAGGGCTTTAGTGCAAGATTGAAATGACTACACTACACAGGATCTCTAACAGATAGAGGAAGATATGAATTGGTGAGGGGGCTGTTTGTGCTGCAAGCCGGTCTGAGTCCCTCAATGGAGGTGAGAAGATCAGGATAAAAAAGTTTTAAATAAGTAAATAATAAATAAATAAATTGGTGAAGGGGGGCTGAAGATATCAGTGACAGATAATTTCCTTGTTAAGTATTTTTAGAGCATTCCTTCAGATGTGAGGTGATGGTATTACTATAAGGGACTTATAGAAGCTGAGGTATTCCTGAAGTTCTGGAGGATTTTCTGGCAGATAAGAGTTGGCAATTCTGTAGAGCAGGGGTGCTCACACTTTTTCAGCATGGGAGCTACTGATTAAAAAACCAAGTCCCAAAGATCACCTACCTAGAAATGTAAAACGTATAACTATTTTCTTATTTATTTATTTATTTATTTTTATTATTCATTTTTATGTACCGCTCCTTCCAGCAGGCTCGGGGCAGTTTACATAAAATGAAGTTATAAAACATCAACATTTCAATTTAATAACAACAATATAAAACAGAGCATAAAAATACACCCAACCACCCCATTTCTCCCACACTGCCATATTACCACACATATTATCAGCCAGAAAGTAAGAAGAGAGGCTTTTGAACTGCAAGGCCATTTAATACTCAGCAAGGTAAACAAAGGGGCATGCAAAAATACATCCAACCACCCTATTTCTCCCACATTTCCATATTCCCCAACATATATTTCTCAAAGAACAAAGCAAGCAGAGAGGCTTTGGAGCTAAAAGGCCATTTTTAAACATTAAAAATAAACAAAGAGACATGCCACAGAACAATCAAACACCCACCCCAAAGTAAAAAGACCGACCTTTGAGATGCGGTAAAGAAATGACCCCAAAGCGTCCTTCTTCTCCTCCTCCGTCATTGCTCCTACAATGTGTGCTGCCTCCAAGAGCTCACGAGAAGTCCGAGAGGCAGAATGGGCGCTTCTGCGCATGCGCACGGGGCCAGCCATGCATTGCATCATCCAGGCCTGCCCCCTTTGGTCTCCTACGACTCTGAGTGGCTGGAGAAGGATGGAGGGAGGAGGAGGAATCCAAAAGAGGGGGCCCATTCTGCCTCTTGGACTCTGGAGCTTTTGGAGGCGGCGCGCGAGCAGGGAGCAGGGAGGAGCAATGATGGAGGACTTCTTTGCAGCGTGCAGGGGCGCGTGAAGAGGACAAACTGCAAAAAACCTGGTCAGGGGCCTGAAGATCACCAGAATGAAGTCCAAAGATCACCCTGGTGATCCCGATCACCATTCTGAGCACCCCTGCTGTAGAGACTTAACTATCCCTATATTTTTCATTGTTTTTAATTGTGTGGGCCAAACACCGAGAATTGCATGTAGTTAACAAGAAAGCATAAGAAAATAGCACCCAGAATTTCCTAAACTGTTCAGGAAGGACTTTGAAAGCGGAATGATGCTACTGGATGCTAGTCATTTTACAGGCATGAGTCTTTTGCCCTTGAGAAGCTCTCTGTAGAACTTATGCAGTGCACCCAAGAATGTGAAAAAGTGCCTCATCCCTTCTTGAAGGCTGAAATATCTTTCATGTGGTGGCTTATCACAGTGAAGGAGAAACACAATGTCAAGGAAAGATTTAAAAGAAATGAAAGCAAGAAGAGCTTGCAGCAAATTGTAGATACTTAAGTTCAAGATATAGGTCACATCCACTCTACACAAATGTAGCAATTGACACCAAGTGCAACAGTTCTATTCTGTGGAATTCTGGAATTTATAGTGTGCTGAAGTAGCAACTATCTGTGGTATTCTGGCATTTGCAGTATGGTATGGTAATTTGAATTTTCTAGTCAACTTCCTGAACCACACTAATCCATTTCATAGAATAAACCCAAGTCAAATAAAATGATATTAAAGTTTTATAACTGTATATAGTGTGGATAGACTCTTATGTGGAGTGGAACACAGAGTACTAGGAATCTTAGAACCATAAATAAACCTAATCCCCTCCCCCTCCCCCTTTTGAAGGATATATATGCTACCTAAATGCTAAGGGCATGAGTGCCGCTGCAATTCATTGCAAAATCCTTTCAGTTTATTGAGAGAACATAATGTCAAGACAGCATGTGACAAAATGGGTAAGGAATATATTGTGAGACAGTGAAGAAACTTCGCAGAGCCATCTAAAGCAAACCTTGTGGGATGCTGATGGCGGGAGTCTTGTCTCCTTCATGATAGTGCACATCCACACACCACTCATGCAACACAAGAGTTGTTGATTTCATTTGGTTGGGATGTTTCAAGCCAACCCTCTCATAGCCCCAATTTTTCACCCTGTTCACTAAACTGAAGGAACACCTTGGTGGAAAACACTTTTCCGACGATGACAAGGTGAAAATCGAAGTAACGAACAGGCTGAAAAAGATGGAGGGAAACTTCTATGACACAGGCATCAAAAACTCATCCTACTGATGACAAAATTCATTGAACTAAATTGTGATTATATGGAAACATAATGTAATACTTGTGGTACAATCCATGTAAGTTTTATTAAAATATATTCATCCTTTGTATTTTTAAAAATCTTATAACCTTACTTTCTGGATAACTCTCATATTTCAGGTCTACTTTTCAATCAGTTATTAGTTTTTTTTAATAAGATTAGTTATTTACAGCATAAATGTATGGTGAAAAAGAGGGCTCACATGGACATACTCCTAAGTAAATTCTAAGTATCTATATAATACCATAAGTTGTATTGTTTTAGGATTTTAAATGTATCTTTTAATGTATTTTATATATGCGGTTTTAACCATATTTTACTATGTGTAAGTCGCCCCGAGCTGGGTGGGAATGGCGATGGATAAATCCAAATAAATAAATAAATAAATAAATAAAGATTCAAAAATACTATATAAAGTTTTAACCCTGTATCCACATGGTGTATGCTCCTGGACTTAGCATGAATACGTGAAACAGTGGATAATAATGAACCCTATTGAAATGAAGGACCTCTGCCCAAGAACACCATAGAGTCATTTTGGAGCATATAGAAAATACCGAGAGAGAGAGAGAGAGAGAGAGAGAGAGAGAGAGAGAGAGAGCGCATTTTGCTGGATGTGGATAAATGAAAGCATGGATAGCAAATCCATAGATACAGGATTCATACTATATGTTTCCTTTAAAACCATATCAGCATCAGCAAGAACAATTACCGTAAGAGGGTCCTAAAAAGAATTAGCTGGACATAAAATCAGATCCAGTGTTCATAACAATAACAATGATTTTTTGTCACCCAAAGGACTGTAAACTTGTGAAAATAATTTACAATGACATTCCCAGTCATTTTTTCCAAGAATCCAAGAAAATGGGTCTATCTCGAACAAGGAACTGATAGGTTCATATGACATCAGGCAGTCTTTCACATGGAAAGAAGTTATTTTGCTCCTAGCTGCATTCCAGAAAAAATGAATGGCACACCTGATCTTTATGATATTGAATACCCATTTTATTTTTTTACAATGAAACTCGGTGTCTATTTCACCTTGGTTTATATATGATGTTTTAAAAAAGAGAGGTACTAGAATTCAATCAATACTTTATCTAGTCCTTCGCTTTATGAAAGATGATTCCCATTCTCAAGTGAAAACCGAAGTAGCCGTAAGCAGAGCAACAGCCATCAAGGCAAGATTTTTGATAAAAGGCAAATTTGCAGGTGCGTTCCTTTAAAGTGAAATTGTTGCTGTACTTAATCCACAGAGATAGAAATATTACCATGGATGCTATCTGAAGAGTTTGCTCAGCAAACAAAAACAAAGCAAAGCAAAACAAACTCACTTATTCCTATATATTAATTCATTACAGCATAATGTATTTCAGTCAGCACTGAGAAAGTACACACATGCCAGCTTGAGTGACTTATAACCATGGCTACAGCTGGAGTTAAATACTGGCAGGATTGTGTGCATGCATTTATACTTGCAATCTACCTCTTCTCAAAGGCTCTTATTTATGGCTAATGTAAAATAAAAGACTGCAAATTGACAAATGAAGCCATTTCTTCACAGCTTCGATCAGAACTTGGAATGCTCCCAGGAAAATGCAACATGTTACTCGTTTGCTGTTATTTTATACAAGTAGCATGCAACTTGCTAATATTACTGACATCTTGTAAATACGTAGCAAGTGACATCTTATTAACACATTATTTTAAAGTGTTCTTAAATAAGTATTTAGCTTTAAAAAGTCAATAGTTTTGTTTAAAGCCAAAATCTTCCTCACACAGCAGTTGTGTGATCATGACAACTGATTGAGCACCAACACAGTTGTTGTCTGTATACTTACTAGGTGGACCATCCTCAGATTCATTACTAATTTTATAGCCTCTTGTCTACAGCCAGGCTAGGTCTAAAATGCATGACTCTAAAGTAGCGTTTCTCAACCTGTGGGTCTCGAGGTGTTTTGACCTACAACTCCCAGAAATCCCAGCCAGTTTACCAGCTGTTAGGATTTCTGGGAGTTGAAGGCCAAAACTTCTGGGGACCCACAGGTTGAGATAAACTGCTCTAAAGGCTCAACAGAGCTATAAATTGTGGCCAGAATGCCCTTAAAACTTGCCAGTTTACAAGGAGACCACAGTTAAAACTGGGATATGAAATACCCTTCAGAGTGTGTATCCAGTTAATAAGAAATCTCTCACCATTACCAGTTGTGATTTAGTTTTCAGTAATTTTTTTAAATCAAAGCAGGCAATAATAATGTTTTTAAAAACCTATTTTACAATAATAATGTTTTTAAAAACCTTGTTTTTATTGTATGGCGACATGTATGCAACATGCCAGCCAAATTTTGTACTGTTATCGGACCCGAGCCTGCAGGGAGGAGCGGAATACAAGATGGAACAATAAATAATAAATAAATAAATATTTGCAGTTCGACTTAGTCTGCTCAAAATTGTACATCATTGATTTAGAAAGAAGGGGTGTGCAAAATGTCGAAGGTCATTTTGTATTTCGGAAGATTTGGACATTTTGAAGTAACAAATCACCAAAATACGAGGGCGGGTCAATACGTCCGTGACTTTTTGAATGAAACACAAGTTTTTGGATTAAAAAATCATTTTATTTTTCAATGTAGTCTCCTTTGAGCTCTATACACTTTGTCCAACGTTTCTCCAATTTTTTTTTATCCCTTCCAAAAAATAAAATTTGTCGAGGTCATCCAAATAGGTATTTGTGAGATAATTTCATTGTTGGAGTCAAATCTCTTTCCGCCAAGCTATTTCTTCAGCTTTGGAAACAAGAAATAGTCACTCGGGGCTAAATCCGGAGAATAGGGTGGATAAGGGAGCAATTTGTATCCCAATTCATGGATTGTTGCCATGGAAACTGCACATGTGTGCACCCTTGCATTGTCCTGGTACAAAAGAACTTTTTTCTTGACCAAATGCAGTTGTTTTTTTTTCCAAATCCTCATTAAATCGATCCAATAGGTTGGCATAATACTCACCATTGATTGTTTTAACCTTTTGAAGGTAGTCAATGTGGATTATACCACGTGCATCCCAAAAAACGGTCGCTATTGCTTTTTTGGTTGACAAACCCACATTGGCTTTCTTTGGCACCAATTTATTTATTTATTTATTTATTTTATTTATTTCTTCAATTTTATATTCCGCTCCTCCCTACAGGCTCGGGGCGGGTGACAATAAAATACATATGGACAGCATGTAACCGACATGCAGCCCTACAATACACATAAAACAAGTTAAAAACAAATCCAACATAACACGAGGCACAGGGAATTTACCCCGAGAAACCCACTGTTTTGACTGCTGTTTGGTCTCTGGTGTGTTGTGGTGGATCCACATTTCATCCACGGTTATGAAATGGTGCAAAAATACCTCCATTCTGTAGTTGAACAACGCCAAACACTCCTACGAAATTGTCACACGATTGTGTTTGTGGTCGATTGTGAGCAAACTGGGCACCCATCTTGCGGAAAGCATTCTCATACCCAAGTGATAATTTAAAATTGAAACCACTGAGCCATGTGAGATGCCTATGGCTTCTACAATCTCTTGCACTTTCAATCTCCGATCGACCAACACCATATCTTGATTTTTTCCAATTGTTTTGGGTGTAGAGACCTCAACTGGGCATCCAGAACGTTCGGCATCTTCCATGCTTGTACGGCCACAACGAAATTCAGCAAACCACTTTTTACCATTGAAATTGATGGTGCAGAGTCCCCATAGTATTTATCAAGCTTAGCCTTGGTTTGAGTGATTTTTTTTCCGCAAAAAATAATGCTTAATGAGCACATGAAATTCACTTTTTTCCATTTTCTCATCAAATCACGCAGTAGTCTGCTAACAATGGCTGTCAAACCCAAACTAAATGACACAGCTTGTTCAAATTTTGACAGGAGTCAACTTATAGATGTCTGTTGACAGGAGCAATGTTGCCCTTTCAGTTAAGAGGCAGGAAATTAAAAAAGTCACGGACTTATTGATCCGCCCTCGTATGAACCAGCAAACCAGCCTCCAAAGCAATATGATTCAAAACAGGCCCCTTTGAAAAGTCATATATGATTATGTTGATTCTGTGGTTTTGTTACAATATAACAGCATTGCCTCAGGTGGGAGGGAAGGAGGATGCCAAACATGGCAGCTGCAAAACAACAGCAGCAGCAGCATCAGCAGCAACAACAACAACAACGACTTCCGGTTGGTGGCTGCAAGATGGAGGACGTGTCTACCTGGAGCTCCGGGAGACAATTCAAGACAGCAAGCCAAGGTGGAGAATCCCCTTCCTCTAAGAAGTGGACTGAGGCTCTAAGAGGTCATGGACTTATTGACCCGCCCTCGTAACCACCTTCTGCAATCTCGACAACTAATCCCCATTGCCATCCTGGTTCTTCAGAATCTAAGACCCCTGCCTCCCATTCCTCCATTTACCCTAAACTTATTGGAGGGGCCTGACTGCATTCTTAGGTCCCTTGGAGAAAGCTCCTGATGTGTCAAAATGACATGTTGGGAGGTTTGGAGAGGGGAAGGGTCTCTTCAAATCTCCCAACATGTCATTTTGATGCATCAAGAGCTTTTGCTGAAGGGTTTGAGCATGCAGTGAAGTTCCTCAGGTTAATTTTGGGAAGAACTGGAGGGGACTGGGAGGGGAGTGGGTGTCATCCTAAAGAACCAGGGTGGCAAAGAGTATTGACCCCTGCGGCCCAGAACACAGTCCTGGGTGTCAATCCCCATAGGCTCACACCTGAAAAACTCTGGACCTTTCAGTAAAGTCCAAGTGTGAAATTAATACAGGGTAAACAGGGAAATCTCAGTTTACTCCAGATTAATTTAACACCTTGAAATATCCAGTGTTCGTTGAATGTTTAAATTCAGTTTACTCCAGATTAATTCGGGTTTACCTGAGATGTCATTTACGTGATTCCCCACAGGTTTTGGGGCTGTGTGGAAGGGCCCTTAGACTGATAGAATTAAATAACTCCAGTTTGTCTTGGACCCTTTTCTAAGGTTACTTTTCAAAGGGGAAAGGGCTTGCCAGGGCTTCATTGCATGCAAACATGTAGTTCCCCATTTTTGTATTTCTTTTTAACTCTGCACATGGCTTTCATGTTTCATCTATCTAGGGATACCAGCACAAGAGTAGTATAGAATTGCAAATCAATGCTTTTTAAAAAGAGCAACTGCCAGCTTCATTTGTTCCTTTTCCCCAGACACCACCATCATGTTTGAATTTTTGCTTTTGTCCCTTACCCATCCAGGGGAAATCTTTAAACCCAGACACCTTTTGAGAAGGCGCTTAGGGGAAGAGTAATGGCTTGTTCAGGAAACTCAGCAACAGATCCTCCGGGAAGAGAACTTGTGCAGCATTCAAAGAAGGCAAGCTTGTTTGTACTAGGTTACTCTGCAGCTGATGTGAACGAGATCGATACTGCTTTGAAATGGATGTACGTTGCATAGGGACACCGGGTCTCTGCCAGTGGGTTGGAAATGATGTATCTTCATCACTACATAGCCTCACAGGCACAAAATAAATAATAAAAAAACATACAATGTACATTAGTTCTCAGTGCTGAAGATCCCCTAGGAAGAGATGGTTCTTTCTTTGCCTCAAAGGCCACAGTAGGATAGACTGATTATTGTTCTTTTAAATCTCCACAAAATGAGGAGCAGGACTGTCACATTCCCCAGAACACATACATACTGCAACTGTATGATGTTTCAAATGACAAAGAAACACACAGGTTATCATCCAGGAATAATTTCATTCACCTAGAATCACAGAATCATAGAGTTGGAAGAGACCTTGTGTGCCATCGAGTCCAACCCCCTGCCAAGAAGCAGGAAAATTACATTCAGAGCACTCCCAACAGATGACCATCCAGCCTCTGTTTTAAAGCCAGCAAAGAAGGACCCTCCACCACACTCTGGGGCAGAGAGTTCCACTGCTGAACAGCTCTCACAGTTAGGAAGTTCTTTCTAATGTTTAGGTGGATTCTGCTTTCTTGTAGTTTGAAGCCATTGTTCCACGTCTCCAGGGCAGCAGAAAACAAGCTTGCTCCCTTCTCCCTATGACTTCCCCTCACATATTTATACATGGTCATCACGTCTCCCCTCAACCTTCTCTTTTCCAGGCTAAACATGCCCAGCTCTTTAAGCCGCTCCTCAAAGGGCTTGTTCTCCAGACCCTTGATTATTTTAGTTGCCCTCCTCTGGACACATTCCAGCTTGGCAACATATCTCTTCAATTGCGATGCCTAGATTTGGACACAGTGTGATTCTAGATGTGGTCTGACCAAGGCAGAATAGAGGGGTATTTATTTATTTATTTATTTACAGTCCTTCTACCCCGCCCTTCTCACCCCCGGAAGAGGACTCAGGGCGGCAACAAGGCAACAATTCGATACCTAAATTACAATATAAAACCATAAAATACAACATTCCAACATTGAAACATTTCTATACTAAATTACATTAAAAACATTTAAAACAATGGTCCGTCCACACATCGAGTTAATAAACAAGAAGCCATAAACAAGAAGCCATATTCCATCTATCAGCTTACCAATATTATTCCGATCTACATACTACATTCTGCTACTGTGTAAAGTAGCATGACTTCCCTGGATCTAGACACTATACACCTATTTATGCAGGCCAAAATCCCATTGGCTTTATTTGCCGCCTCATGACATTGGCTCATGTTTAATTTGTTGTCTATGAGGACTCCAAGATCGTTTTCACACATACTGCTCTCGAGCCTGGCATCCCCCATTCTGTAACTTTGCATCTTTCTTTCTTTCTTTCTTTCTTTCTTTCTTTCTTTCTTTCTTGCCTAAGTAAAATATCTTGCATTTGTCCCTGCTGAACTTCATTTTGTTAATTTTGGCCCATCTCTCTAATCTGTTAAGATTGTTTTGAATTCTGCTCTGGTCCTCTGGGGTATCATCATGCCTTGTAACCCTTCACCTGAACTACTTGATTGAAATTAGTTCTCTGGAAAGGTCCTTGGGAATTCTAGTTTACTTTGAGGATCTCAAACTAGCTCAACAAAAATGAGGCATTCTTAGCTTCCAAAGATTTGACTTAAAGACATGTACATTTTCTGAGAATGGATTCAGACTTCTTCACAGTATTCTTATATTGTCTGATCGGACTCAGTGACAGCTCTCTAAGGCCAAAAGTCAACATTTTATTACCTGAGACATTTTATTCATAGTGTTCATGCAATAACTGAACTACTTTTTAATGCAAATGATCTTGCCTAAGGCTATAATCTGATAACACAAAACTGCAATGGAAGTAAGCTGCATGGAACTCAGTAGATCTTATTTGTAAAGAAATGTGAAATATTCTGCTGTTAATCACTTTCAAATGAAATTATAGTTGCACTATATAATTGGAGTGGGAAGAAATATTGTTATGTGCGATGCTTCCTGCAAACATATGCTACATAGATGCTTGCCAGGCAGAGGCGTATGTGGGCCTGGATGTCAGATACGTTTCTTTGAAGTGATGAGAGTAGAAAGTTGACATTTTTGTCTCTGTTGATTTTGATTTGAAAATTGATGAGATTGCCTTAAAAGTAATGCAATATTACCTCTTGGGTTTGAACTGTCTATTGAATAAGTCAGCCTAACTCTCTAATAAAATGATTTAACAGCATGTCAGGCTACTTCTGTACCATTGAGGATAAGCATAATTATGTACAATCATTTTTCTTCTGGTATATAATAGGGCAAAGGTTTTCTGAACCACATTATTCAGACTTTCCTAAACAGGTGTCTTCTACCTCAGGAGGGTATGAATTAGATTATTTCAAATTAAAATGCAAACAAAGCAATCTTCCATGTACAAGGCTTGTTAATACAAAGTCAACATTTTAGCACAATACGATATGTGGATAGGAGGCTTTAACTAGAAATCGTTACATTTTGGACAATATTGGTATCATTTGACTTTGTTTTTAATTATTATAATATACTGTGGCTCTTTTGGTTGTGTGTACAATAAGGTTGGATAGGTTTATTCAGAAGAGCCTGAAAGTCATTTTAAAAATTCTGACTTTTTGACTTTCAAAGCAGTTTTGAACCATGCAGGAAAGGGGGGGGGGGAGCAAATCAAATTTGAACCACTAACTTTTTTAATGGAAATATTCCATAATGTTCGCATGTCTCCTGAGGTTATTTTCATTTTCAGAAACATTAATCAACTTTGGTAAAGCCTAAAATGTTTATTTTGCTAAAGCCTAAAAAGTTTTAAAATCTCATGCTTTCTCTCCCCCAGTGATGCAAAGGCGAGATGAGGTGGGCATGGCTAAGCACAGACATTGTTGTAGTTTGTGAAGGCCAGGCCCCCAATGGTAGAGATTGCAAAAAAAAACTACATTTCCCACACTGCCCCACTGCTCATTAGCCAAAATGGCTGAAGGACCCCTATAGCTGTCTGTAGCAGTCTTCGTGTGTGTGTGTGTGTGTGTATATATATATATATATACACACATATACACACACACACATACAAAGAGGTCTAAGGAAGGCAGCAAAGCAATAGGCAACTTTTGCAAAGCCAAGAGAACATACACTGCTTAAAAACCAATCATTTCACTTTGGCCTGATTGCCATGAAGAAGGCACTGGGGAAGCCAGCTACAGCCAGCCAGCTCTTTACGTCAGTAAGTAATGATAAAATTAAAAAATTGATTGCATCTGCAAAAAGGAATAAATGGATGGATGTGTCTTGAGGGTCCCCTCCATCTAAGTAGAGGAAGAAAATGGATGTCAGAAGAGTTTGGATGGTGCCTTTCTGTCCAGAAGAAGGGGATCAGTCTAGATGTCCCTTGATGGGGTCTGTACTATGATTTCTGTACTCCACCAATTTAAAACAGTTTGTGCCACGCAAATAAAGTTTCTGGAGTAGAACAACTACTTTCAAAGTAAAAACCACTCAACAAAACAGGAAATAACACTTTCAAACCAGGAACAGATTTTCTCTATTATTATTGAAAATTTGCCAAAAATCAGTGGATGAGTCAAGGCTTATGAAATTTGGTGAGCTAACAGTGGTCCATGTGTTCTACCACTGTAGCAAGTTTCATCAGGATTGGTCTAAAATGAGGGAGGGAAAATCCCCTGAAGTGTCCCCAGTGCCAGTGTTGTTGTTTTTTTCTACTGCACATGGGTGTCTGCCATTAACAAAGTGATTCCGAAGTTTTGGAAGTTTCTGAAAGTTTTGATTTTTTTTAAAAAAACACACAAACAGAAGTGACTTTAGAATTAAACCACCAGCGTCCCCTACATCTGTAATTAGTTTCGAACCACTTTTTTTAATCAACCAAGCCTATTGGACAATCCAGCTGTCTATACCTAAAAATCACCTGGATCATACTAGCATATGCCTGCACAACATGTAGTACTCCAGGTGTTTGTGACTCAAACTCCCAGAAGTCTTAGTCAGTTGTCCAATGGTCAGGGGTTTTGGGAGCTGATGTCCAAAACACCTGTAGTGCCACAGATGGTGCAGGTATGCACAAGAGCCTCTTGGAAGATCCAGAGGAAATCCTTTGTTTTGTATTAACCTCTGGAATCCAGTCATAAGCCATGTGGTCTACCCACAGCAGTTGCAAGGCCCATTTTATTTGTCCCATATACACACAACCTTCAAAGTCTCATCTAGGAATACTTTTAGAGCAGAACTACCAAGATGCTTATAACTATGAGGAACAGCTGAAGGAAATGGGTGTTTTCAGTTTTGATAAGTAAAGGCTGAAAGGAAACATTACAGATATCTTAAATATCTTCTGTTACAAAGAAAAGGAGAAAGACAAAGACTGGTCTCAGAGGATAAGCTTGGATCTACTTGGCATAATGTATATAAGGAGAAGGAAAACATCATAACATTCAGAGGAGTTCAACAGTGAGACTAGAAAGCACTCCTTTCTGAAGATATTTAAGAATATTTTGCAACAATGTTCCTCTGTATTTCCACAATGAGCAAGCCACATTGTGATTGTCTGCTAATTTGAAATTTGAATCCAAACTTTCCAGATTTAACATGCTCTCTGTCAACATAAAATAAAAATGAGTCCCATTGGCAGGCCCATGGCCAGGAATTTCATTCGGGGGGGGGGGGAGGCTGAGGCTGAGTGAGAGAGGGTCTACCCTAGCAAACATTTTGTATCGTTATCCCAATACCCCCATGCATATGGGATATATTGAGCATGGTGATCAGATCATGATATGAATAAACATAACAGTTTAAATAATGTACCAGTAAGGCCTTCTCACAGACCACCCTGAAAATTTGGGAAGGGGGTTAAGCCCCCCAAGCCCCCCACTGGCTACATACCTGCCCATTAATCCTAAATAGAATAATTATATCGATACTTAAATGAGAGGGTTCAACATAGGAAAATGACATTAGTTTATGTGATCTGTTCCAGCAGGTCTAGCAAATAATCCATAAGTAAACTGTAATAGTATGCACCCCCTTACCCATGAGACTGGTCTGGTACCCACAGTGTCATTTGTCCATGTCTGATAAAATATTTCCCCTTTGGACATTTTCTATATTCTCCAGCACAAGTCTATAGCATTTTGGGGGAGTAGTCCTTCATTTCAATTGGGTTTACTATTACAATTACTACCTGCATATCCACACAAAGTCCAGGGGTGTATCTTCTGTGAATACAGGGCTCGTACTGTATTTTTGTAAAATTTAATTAGTATCATATATATATATATATATATATATATATATATATCTCCTGTTTTATCACGGGGGAAAACGGCTTCAAAACTCGCTTCGGATGTAGGGAGCGCTGGTGCTTCGTATCTGATAGACTTCCAAAGTTTTCAGCAGTTTTTTCAAAATTGATTCGGATGTACCTCTGAAATTCAGAAGTCTTCATTAATGGTGTCCGTGATTGCGCAATGCGCAGAAACCTGCAGAAGGGACACTCAAAACTTGGGGGATTCCCTTTCCCTCCATTTTTGACCGCTACTACAGACAAAACTAGCCACACTGGTACAAAATACTGAACACATTTAACATATTAATAAACATTTAAAACATTTTAAACGCAATGGGACAAAAATAGAGAAGGGCGGAAATGACATACAAGCCATATCCGAATATGGCAATGGAGACTTCGAAATGGCAAATCCACTTCCTGTTTCCTTAACTCTCTTCGTAATTGCTTCAAAAGTCAAAAACATCTGAATTATAGATGTTGGCTTTGATTAATCCCTGAGTTGTGGCTGTGCTTGTATATCTCAGGAAGCAAACTGTATAAATATTGTGCATGAAAAAATCATGAAGTAATCTCAGGTGTGTGTGTCATTTTGAAATGATGCTAATGTCCAACTTGCATTAAATGAATCCCTTCTGTTCAACTCCTATGTGTGTGTTTTTTGTTGTTTTTTTTTAAAAAAAGATTAAACTTTATCTGTGTTTCTTGTTTCCAACATTTATATGTAATTCCAACTTTTCAAAATTCCAGGGTGGTCCAGGATAAAATATGTTTGTGATTAAGTATTTTATCTAGATAGTTTGCAATAATTTACCTGTAAGAATTCCTTTTCTTTCTTGATTCCCCCTCCCCTATCCACTTATGATTTGTTAATAAGATTCAATCACTAATACCCAGTATGAAAAGGGCATTGCAGATAGGCCATCTTCTTTTTTGATTAGAATGGTAATTTTGTCCACTCCTCATCATAATTAGAGGTTGTTTCCTCGTTTTCTGCAATTAAACGTAGTTATGAACAGAAGTACTCCTTTTAAAAATTAATGAAAGGTCTGACATTTTTGGTCTTTCTAAAACACCCTGTGGCCAGATGCCCTCTGAAAAGTTGAGGGATTTGATCCAAGTGCTCCTCTGCTTGATTGATGAACTAAAAGGTTAAAGATCGAACATTTGCAATTTTGCAGCTTATAGCTACTCCTCTTAAACAATGTTTGCTAATAGTATAAGAAAGAGTCTCTAAGCTACTGAGTGCTATAGAACATAGAGATGAGAGACAATTTGAAATCTGGTAAGAATGTGTAACTATATTAAGCTTGCTCACATGAACAAAGGCAGAGGTTTAAGTTCATGTGTCTCTCTCTGTATGTATTTAAATATAATGGTCAGAATTCAATGGATGGTTGAGCTGATGAACCTCCTTCCATAAAGAAATGGAGGAGGATGGGCCCCCTCATCACTATGGCTTTGATTTTAGGGCTATTAATTAAGACTTGAAATCTTACCTATATGTTCAGTTTTTAATGTTCCACAATTCTTTAGTTTGTCAAGGCTTTTGGAGAAATAGAATCCAATATGGATCTTTGGAACTTTGTAGAAGAAAGGGTAGATTTATATGACCAAGAAGAAGCTGTCACCAGGAACAAGGGAATGGCAAATCTATAGCAGGCTTTTGGAATCCACTGGGATTTACATTGATACTAGTCTTATCTTAATCATTTAAGACCAAGACCGCTCTCCCCCATGGATACCAGAATCAATGGATGCTCAAGTTCCACTATATACATACAATAGTATAATAAAATTGCAAAAGCTAAATTTGCTTTTTGGATTTTTTGGGGGGGGCAGGGTGGTGACAGAAAGGAGAATGTTTTCAAGTGATGGTTACTTGAATTAGTGGATATAGGGGAGCAAGTTTACGAGTGTACCTTTTCACTGTAATATTCATTTTGAAGTGGAAAAAGAAAGAACGGTGCTTGAGGACAATGGAATGGCAAAAGACAAAAATGATGCTATAGGTTTGATGCTAAATGACTAATAGGATTCAATGGCAGAAATTTTGCAATCAGTTCAAAATATTTATTTATTTCATTTATTTAACTTATACAATAAAGTCTCATTTATCCAACCTTTGCTCTTCCAAAGTTCTATATTATCCAACGCAGTCTGCCTCCCATCCCAGATCCACAGTTGTTTCAATATATTGCAATATTTTGGTGCTAAATTCATAAATACAGTAATTGCTACATAATGTTACCATGTATTGAACTGCATTTTCTGTTGATTTGTTGGAAAACGTGACGTTTTAATGCTTAATTTTAAAATCATAACATAATTTGACATAGGCTTTTCCTTAATTCCTCCTTATTATCCAACATTTTTGTTTATCCAACGTTCTGCTGGCCAGTTTGTGTTCTATAAGCATGTTGATATGTCGGTATGTTTCGTATTCACATTGGCATTTATTATATGTATGGGTGTGTATGTTTTCCATTATATATATATATATATATATATATATATATATATATAAATATAATAAACAAGACTACTGTATATATCCTTCCTTTTTCTTGATGAAGGAACTCAAGGTTCCTCCCAACATGTTATAAACAATAGAGATTAAAAGTGTACAAAATCAATAAATAGGAAAAACAAGAATATTTAAGGGACAATTAAACCATGTATACAGTTAAAACTAATTAAAATTCAACATGCAAACTGTAAAACAGCACAGCACAACATATCTTCGTTATTTGAATTCCATTGTTAGCTTTGTTTTGGATCAACCATTGCAATTAATGGAACTTGTTGTTTATTACTAAACCTAATCCCATATATTTCATTATTATTGTAGTTTAGATAACCATATATATAACCTTTGGATCTCAAATTTGTGGCTTTTTAGAAACACTCCCCACCTGTTTTAAATCCTATATTTTTTAAAATTCTAAGATGAAAGTTAAAAGTTAAACATTTAGTGGTCAAATGCTTAAATTAGTAAACAAATCTGATTTGCAGAAGTAAAACAACACCTTATCAAGTGGGGACTGTGAACAAATATTTCTAAAAGAAAAAGAGAAATGAGAGAGAGAGAGAGAGAGAGAGAGAGAGAGAGAGAGAGAGTAGAGAGAAGAAAAGGAAAGGAGAGCAGAAATCTGAATAAAATCAAATATACTGACGTTCAAAACCAATAAAGAAGGTTGAACCAAAGGCCCTAAGTTTTTTCTAGGACAAGAAACTTTGAAAACATAGGAATATCATACAATTTGATATTTTGTACATATGGCTCAAATTCCAGTTTTAAAACATTTTTTCTGATTGATCCTAAGAAAATTGCATATTTAATTCAGTAAACTTATAACCTAATTAGAAATATGATCTTTTCTTTGCTTTCAGTATCCACCATGTGTCAAAAACTTCAAAAGATTTTGCAAGTGAGAGAATTTGAAAAATAAATATAACACACACACAAAAACACAGGAAAGCGATAAAATAATCTGCATGACAGAGGTGCAACATTAGTGTTGGCATGCACATTTTGCTTGCTTTACTTTCTGCTTTCCTGGTCTGTAACAAAAACGTGATACCAGCAGGTGTTAACATTGCTTGAATCATTACAAGATTATGGATGAAGGGAAATGATTTTTTTGATTCCATTCCCCTCTCCATTGCTGATAAAAATAAAAGTGATAAATCAGAAGTAGACAGAAATAAATGGTGGTCTACTAGTGGGCCATTTTTGGTTGAGAATATCAGCCCACTTTGGATAGATGATAATCAATTGCTGAATTTTAACAACAGAACAAGAAAAAGCTACAATAGGTAAATAGTACTTCTGCCTCCTGCTTGGTCTGTATTGTAAGTGATCCCGATGGGCCTGCTTAGTTTGGAAATGGGGCCTTGCACGCACACACTGAGAAACAGATTGTAGGAGAAGTTAGCATTTCATTTTGTGCTGAAAGCAGGCTATCTCCCTCAAAAGTGCCTGCATAATGCATGCAGTTGTTTATCATGCATAACGTTATTATAATAAACACTGAAGGATTTGTAGTGGGAACGATGAGTCACTTGTAAATTGTTGCCAAGTGGATAAAGAACACAATGTATTTACATAGCGCTTAACTCTTGTTATATTTGAAAGCAGTCGTCCGATGATAACGGCACAGCAAGTGTAATCTGAAATATAACATGCTCTAAATCCTTTTTCATTCTTTTTTCTCTTCTGTTTTCACTTACAGGTTTCTTAAGCACTGGTGATCAAGCAGCTAAAGGAAACTATGGGCTTCTTGATCTCATTCAAGCTTTGAGGTGGACAAGTGAGAACATTGGGTTCTTTGGGGGCGACCCGCTGAGAATAACTGTTTTTGGATCTGGTGCCGGTGGTTCATGTGTCAATCTCTTGACTTTATCCCATTATTCTGAAGGTAACCGTTGGAGCAATTCAACCAAAGGTATTATTGCAGGTTGCAAATTTTGACGATTTTGGTGTCTGCATGCCACCATCATGATTTTTATGTGTTGCTCTTGTATATTGTATCTTGCTATGTGTTTAAGGAATGCCAAAGCCAATTCAGTTTGCTAATATTAATCCTCCTGCATTTTGTAGAGATGGGGTGGATGGAAATAACTGGTACACAGAGGTGTAAACAATATGACCTCCTCCTAGTTTATATAACTCCATTCTGCTTGTAATGGGCTACCATAAGGTTATTCTTTTGTTTTTCCATTCTGTTATGGAGTCAATGAGCAAGTTGAAGAGCAAGAGAGCAGAAAACAAGCTTGCTCTCTCCTCCCTATGATTCCCCCCTCACATATTTATACATGGTTATCATGTCTCCTCTCAACCTTCTCTTCTGCAGGCTAAACATGCCCAGCTCTGTAAGCCGCTTCTCATAGGGCTAGTTCTTCAGACCTTTGATCATTTTAGTCACCCTCCTCTGGACATATTCCAGCTTGTCAACATCTCCCTTCAATTGTGGTGCCCAGAATTGGATACAGTATTCTAGGTGTTGTCTGACCAAGGCAAAACAAAATTGAATTACTATTTAAAAATATTATTAATATTATCAATAAAAAGTTATCAATAAAATGTTATTAATAACAGTAATAAATCAATACAACCAATAATAATAAAATAATAAAAGCAGAGAATTCCAACTTTCTTTATATATGGGAAGCTGTGGAAATCCTTGGAAATCTCAAAATGGCTTTAGGGAATGCATATTGCTACTTTCTCTACCCCTAGTGGGAATGCCTTGAATATTAAATGCCACAACTGTATCTTTATTTTGGATTCTTTTTTCTTTTAATTTAAGAGCAGCATTACTCATTCAATTATTTTTTAAAACAAAATTGTACCACTGTGTGACTTTAAGTTGAAGTAGATTTTTGTAAAAAAAAAAAAAAAAAAAAAAAAACCCCTGGCATTAGGTCACTATGGGTCAGAAATGACTGGAAGGCACACATCAACAATGTATGTCCAACTAGCAGAAGGAGCCCTCAAGGTTATCTGCATCCATCATCATTAGTCACAAAAATGTCAATAATGAGGTCTCTTCAGAATTAACAGGTAGCATCACACAATTAATATTGTATTAGGTGCTATGTGTACCTCTCCTATTAATAATCTAGTTCTTGATTATTATTGATTTTCAATAAATTGGAGTCATCATTAAACATGATGCATCTTAAAATGAAGAATAAACTATAGTCTACTTAAGCTTGCCAGGAGAAATAAGGGGCAGGGCCTTTAATGGGAATTTCAGTAGATATCATTCGCTCACTAAGGGAAACAACATATCTGGCTGAATAGGACTTTATGAGCTTGTCTATGATAATGGAAACAGCTGATTTTCTGTGTCCTATGGAACTTGGTGGAAACATCTCTATTCTAGACTTCATAACACTAAAACCTAGAATTGTCACATCCCTATCTTAGTCTCCTAAGGGTGCTTTCTTTGGAAAGAAAGTTAGTGACATTCACAGTGTACATAACCCCAAGTGTATTTCAACAGTCATCAAGGGCTTGTTTAGCTTTATATGAGTCGAATTGTCTGGGGGAAAGTTCAGCAAAACAGCTCTCTTTCTCAAAAATAATGGCAGGGCCACTGCAAACTGTTATCTACTGTGAAGAAAATGGGCACTTAGTTCAGAAGTCTTTTGTTTGAATGTGTTGTGAATTTCACTCTTTGCCTGTCAAGGAAAGATCAAGTGTTTTCCCCATGTGTGATCCATTTGTCAAAGTATCAAGGTCACTTCTAAGTCTTCTCCCACTTGTTCTAGAACTAGCATTTCTCTTCTCTCCTGTAGAAAAGGCAAGCAACAAGACAAAAATGAAACATATGTTTCCTCAGGCTACCATCCGTGTCATTTGCATAAATCCTCCATCCATGAAACATTTCAGGGAAGAGGAGCTGTAATTTAATTCATGTGCTTTGTTGGTTTATTAGATTTATTTTATTTGTGTGCTCCCTTTACACAATTTTGTGTATACAAAATGCTCTACATGAAAACAAAAGCAAAACATGATGGCCAAGATTGTAGATTAGCAGCAATCTAAGTACAGCCAACCCTCCACATTTGTGGATTTTACTTTTGCAGATTTGAATGTTCACAAATTGGATTAATATTCTTTAAGAATTTCTTAGATCTCCAGTAGAACTCTATGATCTGCTTCCAACAGAAGTTGATTATATAGTTGTGCTGGAGAACCTAGAGGCTCTTAAAGAGAACATGATACAAAGAAGTACTGTTACTACCTAAGAATATGAAAATGTGAAGGGACCAGCAGAATAACAATAAAGCTTAACCGCTTAATTTCCAAATTCAATATCTTTGTATTGTTTGTATATATTGCAGGATAATACTCATGGACCCAAAATTAACATCAATAACGATTTCAAAAGGTCTTCATAATTACAGTCTTCATAATTACAGTCCAATTGAAGGTTCAACACAAAAATTCATCAAAAGTCCAATAGTTCATAATAGATGACTGGGTATAATCCCAAATAATCCGTGGAGCCAATCAAATCATAGTAGGAGCCGGGTTGACGGAAGTCACCGGGTTCCCGCTCCGTTTCGTGCTAACGAGCGCTTTGTCAAAACCCAAGAGTCAAGGTTAGGCGTACAGGGCATCCACACATCTAAAGTGAATGCATATTGAGTAATCAATTACTGATTGTTAAATACTCTGTAATGTGTTAACACGGCGCCTTACTCCTGGAGTTTGGCCCGTGCCCAACTGCATGTATCTTTACTGGTATGTATCATTGCGTATAATGTGTGGTAAATGATTTATGTTTTATGTTTTTTGGATTGGACTTCATGTTATTACCTGGACCTTTTCATGTATTCACTTTAGATGTGTGGATGCCCTGTACACCTAACCTTGACTCTTGGGTTTTGACAAAGCGCTCGTTAGCGCGAAACGGAGCGGGAACCCGGTGACTTCCGTCAACCCGGCTCCTACTATGATTTGATTGGCTCCACTTCGGATTATTTCAATATTATCGGGATTATACCCAGTCATCTATTATGAACTATTGGACTTTTGATGAAGTTTTGTGTTGAACCTTTCATTGGACTGTAATTATTAAGACTGTAATTATGAAGACCTTTTGAAATTGTTCTTAAAGAGAACATCCCTTTAGGAATCTCTAGGTCCTCTAGCTCAACTCTATGGTCAGCATCCAGAGGAAGTTGATTACAGAGTTTTATCAGATAACCCAGTGGTTCTCAACCTGTGGATCCCCAGATGTTTTGGCCTACAAGTCTGAGAAATCATAGCCAGTTTACCAGTTGTTAGGAATTCTGAGAGTTGAAAGTCAAAACATCTGGGGACCCACAGGTTGAGAAACACTGGTTACTAAGGAAGTGTTGTCTAAGATAAAAATAACACTTTTTATTTGTAATTTTCCCACTTTCATTTGGGAGGGGGGTATGCCCTAACCCAGAACTTCTCAACCTGTGGGCCCCCAAATCCTAACACCTGGTACACTGGCTGGGATTTCTGGGAGTTGTAGGCGAGAACACCTGGGCACCCAAAGGTTGAGAGCCACTGTTCTAACCCAAGTCAATGTGAAGGGCTGAGAATAGCATCTCTTGGTGTGACCTCCACCCCAATCCAGACCTCCAGAACAGATGGTTGTATGGTCTCCTATTAATTGAAGCTCAACAGGCTGGTGTTTCCAAGCCTTGCCCAGTAGCATATTTTCATGAAAAAAATCAGAGGAGGACCCCTTTGCAATTCTTGCTTGCAGCAGATAATGCTTGTGGGATGAGATGGAAATGTCTGTCTGTTTCATCCTAATCAACACACCTCTATCATTTACAGCTACTGTTACCTAGTGAGTCAGGACTGAGGCATTTATATGATTTCTACACTATTGAGTAGGTAGGCAGTAGGTACTGTGAATACATATTAGTTACAAATGAGATCTATAGGTCTATATCTACACTGCAGAATGATAGCAGTTTGACACCACATTAATTGCCATAGCTCAGTGCTATGGAATTCTGGAATTTATAATTTAGTGAGATTTTTACTATTCCCTGTCAGAGGATTTTGGTGCCACAGCAAGCTACAAATTTAATGATTCCACTCAAATGGTGGTGTTTGGGGGTGAGATGAAGAAGGGAAGAAACTTTAAAAGTGCTTAGTACATTAGCTCCTGAAGCTACATTTTTCTAATGTCCTCTTTTTGTTGTGTGTTGTCAAATCAATTTTGTCTTATGGCAGCCCTATGACTGATAGATCCTTGGCCATCACAATACTTGCTCAGGTTTTACAAACTTGTGGTCACTGGTCACAGCTTTCTTTACTGAATTAATGTGCCATGTGGTTTTCCTACTGCCTTCCACTTTACTAAACATTATTATGTGTGTTTTTCTGTCCCAGTGAGTCAAGCTATTTCATATTTCCATATATGATAGCCAAAGCTTGGAGTTTAGCATCCTCTTCTTCTCTTCAATATCTATCAAATATTCATTTTTATAAAGTTAAATATATATACACCCTACACCAGTGTTCCCCAACCTTTTTTGAGCCGCGGCACACTTTTAACATTAAAAAAATCCGGGGGCACACCACCAACTAAAATGACACAGTAAAGAATGGCTGGGGGATGGTGGCCTGCTGGGAGCAGCTGCTGGGAGTGCCAAAGCCGGGGGAGGAGCCAGACCGCACCATGCCCCGCCCCCTCCACGCGGCTTCAGTTCTCCCACAGCTTCTCCAGCCTTGAGGGGGCAGTGCCAAGCCAGTGGTGGCAGAGGCAGCACAATGCTGGCTTGGCACTGCCCCCTCAAGGCTGGCAAAGCTGTAGGAGCGCTGAAGCCGGGGGGAGGGGGCGGAGCGCCGCCCCCTCTCCCCGGCTTCAGTTCTCCCACAGAGAAGCATGAGCGGTGGATGGGCTTCAGTAGGCGGGGCTCCTCCTCCGTGCGGCTTTAGCGAGCGAGGGGTGAGGGTCGTGGCAAGAGTCATGGCGGATTGGAGGCTGGCTGGGGAAACGGCCGAAGGAGGCGGTGCCCCGGCCCCTTCTTTTCCTTTGTCGCCGCTCGGCCCTTCCTCCTCCTCTCCCAAGCAGCAGGAGTTCGGCAGGAGGAGGGGGAAGGAAGGGGGGCAGAGAGCTTTTCTCGCGGCACACCTGATGATCGCTCATGGCACACTAGAGAGAGCAGGGGAGAAGAGAGGTGTTTTTCGATGTCAGAATTTGGCATAAGGGATGCTCAACTTGTGCTCATGTGGGAGGGATACTTATGGGAGACAGGGTTATTTCCCATTTTAGGGCCCTTCTACACAGGCCCAAAACCCATGATAATTAATGTGTTTACCTGAGCTATCCAAACGATGGTTCAGGTAAACCTGGATTAATCCAAAGTAAATTGGATTTTTCCAGTTTACTTTGGATTAATAAAACTCCATCACAGATCCAGATCTTACTGAATGGTCTGAATCTGTTGAGGTACTGGCCCTGTGGGGATTGACTCCCAGGACCACATTCTGGTCAATCCCATAGCCATAGCTCCTGGAACCCAAAAGAGCAGAAGGACATCCTTCCCTCCCCCCAAAAACTTACCCCTCTGGCACTTGACACTGATGCATCATTTTCAAGCATCAGAAGGACTGTGCAGAGGGCCCTGCACTGTTTGTAGACTGCTCTGGTAAGTTTGTTTTCTTTTTTGGGGGGGGGGAGGCTGGAGGATTGCATCTAGCCACCCTCTGAGGGAAAGCCCAGGGCTATTGGAGAGGATGGGGACTAAAACTTGGGGGAAAGTGGTGGGTTTTAACCTGCTTACATTCAGGTTTTTAGTTAAGTGTAGAAGGGCCTTAGGTGATTTTCTTACAGGAAGAGGTATTATTGGCTAGAGATCTCTAGTGCCTTCCTAAATTAAAATACAGAGAAAACACAGAACCACATACAACAGGATTTCATAGGATGGGATTGTGGTGGTGAAGTGGAATCATAGTGCTGTAATTTAGTAAAGTGGAAGCACCCTGTGTCTTCTCAGTCCACACCCTTAATTTTGGAAAGCAAAAAATTGATGCGAGTTAATTAGAGGGCTTGGAAAACAAATTTCTGAATCTCATTTTTTAAAGGTTTAGATGCCATTTGATTAGATGTTAATGAATCTGTATGGAATCGGAACTTGATCCAAATCACCAGATTTGTCTCTGGACTGAATTCGAAAACACTTGCACTGTCCTAGGAGAAAGCAAGAAAAAGTGACACCTAAATAATTATTTGAAATTAAACCTTCAAAACTGAATAAATGCAAATCATTACCACCCTCTTTTTCAAACCTCTTCTCGACCGCTATACCACACTGTCATTTCATATTATCTCTTTGATATGCAGAATATAATAGATGATTGATGCCCCATGCTTAAAAATGATAGTACCCAAATATATTTTCAGAAGGCAGAGGCACTTCCTGATAAACAATTCATTAGATGTAATTATATCTGTATTTGGCACAACCAGCACCTGCCAGGCACATGTGAACTTTGTTGATGCACACTAGTGAATTAATAGTCTCAGCATGGGTGGCATTCCCCCACTTCATGCATTCACATTTTTCTGTTGTTTATTTCTTATGGCTTAATATTTATCAACTTTCATCTGGCGCTGGGAAAAGACAGTAGTTTTTTTTTAAAAAAGTAATTGTAAGTAGCTAACAGAGACCTTCCTGCCCATTTAGTAAACACAGCATTTATCTTGTCTTCCTACTACCGGGATGCTTCTGAGATAAAGGACAAGATCATACACTGTCCACTCCACCACACCCCATCCCATCCTGTGTTCAAGAACCTACCTGACTTGAATCTAGCATTAGCCCTAGTGATAGTAACTATCTTCCATTTGTTCCTGTGGTCAGCAGATTGTTTTGGAATATTCAGGCAAAGCTATGTTGCACACATAGCTTGAAACACAAAGATCATGCTAGTATCAGTTGCCTGAGGCCCTATGATGCAGTTTAACCTAGAATAAACATGTAAATCCAAGTTTATTGTGGGTTAAAATAATACCAGGAAGGTCCACATCTTTCCAGGCATGGCCCCTGTGGGGACTGCCTCTTGGAATCACTTGTGCTATCCCAGAGGGCAGTCCCCATGGCCATCCCATGTCTGCGGTCTCAGGCATCCTGAGGAAGAGGGATGACAGTGCCCCCTGCCTGCCCCCATTTCACCCCAAAATATACAGTAAAAGGCTTTGGTTTGAGGCACAAGGAAGTGACACGCCAGGAGTTTGGAGAAAGGAAGTGGGAATTCCCCCCATCAGAGCATGAAAAGGACAGGGTTTTAGGCAAGGAATATCCATGAGTTGGAAACAAGACTTCCTGGACCTTTTCCATAGTTCCACTGAACTAATAGCTCCCATATTTCCTACTTTTTTTAGAAATCTAAATATTGTGTTAATGGGCAGTGAAGAGGGAAATTATTGGGGATAGTTGCTATCACTTATGGCAAAACATTTTTCTGATATCTTTCTTTCCTCTCACACCCCCTAACACTCACCAGAATGGGAAATTGTGGAGAGGAGGTCATGGCGCTGGCTTGAAATCCAAGTCTCATAATTTTTTTTGGATTCACCTGCCCCTTTTTCACCAAATAGATCAAACTTTCAAAATGTGGAAGTTGAATCCAGCCCACTGCTCAGCTCAGATAATTTTAAACATCTAGAGCAACAGTTCTCAACCTGTAGGTCCCCAGATGTTTTGGCCTATAACTCCCAGAAATCTGGTAAACTGGCTGGGATTTCTGGGAGTTGGGACCTACAGGTTGAGAATCACTGATTTAGAGATATGAATTGCTGTAGAAGTTATGCCCCTCTCTGTGAAGGTTCATTTACACATACAGCATGTGTGAACCAACCTCATACATAAAATGTATAGGGACTGTTGCAGAGAGTTCTGTGTGACATTTCACTGTGTTTCTAGTTTACGAATAAAACATATGAATTCATTAAGCAATGCATTTCATCTTCCAGTTCAGAAGTATTCTCAATACATATGTGAGCCTTCAGATTCTGAATAATCAATGGTCATTCTGCTCAAGGTTTCAGGGAACTGAATTCCCAAAACAAAATGAGTCAATAAAGACTATTGTATTTTGGACATAACAAGAGAAGATGTGGTTCACATGAAAAAAATATGTTGTTTAGTGAAGGCTGTGCAAAAAGCAGAGGACAGCATAGGCGGATTGAATCACTAAAAGAAGCTGTGGCCCTAAGTTTGTAAGATCTTCTAAGGATAGGACCTCTTTCAAGGCTCTCACTCTTAGGATTGTCAAAACCATAAGTCAAAGCCAAATTGACATCATATGACAACAAGAACAATTTATTTATTTAAAACATGTATATACTGTCTGTTAACCTAGTAGGAGCCTCAAGGCAGATAAAATATTTAAAACACCAGAAAACATTTTTAAAACCCCCGATAAAAACATTTTAACACAGACTAAAATAGTGTAAAATGTGCAGTCAGAGCAGCCACATCATCTCTAGACTAACAGGGGTTTGGGCTCAGTGCAACTTTCATTGGTTTAATGTTGGCTCAGTTTATGCATTTATTACTCTGTGCAAATCATACCTTGGGGTTCCATTGGACTTGCAATTTGTCTCTGTCTATTTAGTAATTGTTTGTTCTGTAACTCTGGAGGCTGTGCCATGGCTCTGACGAAGTTATGTATGTGTAGGCTTAAGTGATCTTGTGTTCTTATGCTAGTTGTAGTTGTACCTTCGGTTCCTGTGAGCCGCCGCGAGCCTCAGGGAGTCGGCGGCATAGAAACCCGAATAATAAATAAATAAATAAATAAATAGTAAGCATTGCTCTCTAATAATAACTATTTGAAAAATAGGAAACTGGAAAATTCAACTTTAGAATCATAGTAATAACGAACTACTTTTGTACCTTATGCCAATTGCTTTTTAAAGCACCTTTGCAAGCTCCTCTTCTACTCCCTTCACCCCATCTTTCATTATCACAGTTCAATAGAAAAGGGATTTTCTTATTTAAAAGAGCTGAACAGAGCTTTATGGTTTGAGAGCTTTGACCAGTTTAACTCAATCAAGCCATTAATGGAGCATTTAGCAATATTTGCAGTTGATATCAGTACTTTCAGGAAAGGCGGATTTCTTTACAGGCTTACTCGTAAACTGGTTAAGCAGAAGTAACTGGGGTTTGACTGTTGCTGAACAATTGAACTCAAATGGGCTGCAGGGTGGTGTGGAAGTGTGGAACTGAGCCAAAATGAACAAAATAAAATTCAACAAGGAGAAGTGTAGGATACCTTACTTTGGCAGAAAAAATGAAATGCACACATACAGGATGGGTGGTGTCTGGCTCAACAACAGTATATGTGAAAAAGATATTGGAGTCTTAGGGCTCTTCTACACAGATCAAAAATCTGAGAGGAATTGGGATTTTAAATCTCACTTCCTCTCAGGATGGAGGCCACACAACTGGCCCAAACCCTGGGATTTTGCAGGGAGAGAGTGACTAGATGTTCTCCTGTGCTGATCCAAGATCAGCAGGGTTGGGCAAGAGCACTGGCAGGTTGGGCAAGAGCACTTCCCCCTCCCTACTCCCATTTCCCTCTCAACTTACCAGAGGAAGATTTCATTTGAGGCCTGTAGTCTTTTCCCTTTCCTCCACACTCCATTGGAAGAGCCAAAAGAGGTCTTTGGGTAGGGGAATTTTTCCTCCTGTTGGTTCTTCCAGGAAGGAGGGAGAAGGGAAGAGGCTTCAGGTCTGCATTGGAGCCTTCCTCTGATAAGTTGAGAGGGAAATGCGGGCCACAGAAGAAGTCTACAGGGGAGGAAAGGACAGCACGTGTTTTCCACTCATACAGGTATTACATAGGCATGGAAAGGTGCACTTTTTTCAGGAGGATTTGGGTTAAAGGGTTCCTTTTTAACACGTGTTTTCCAGCCCTTAATCCAGTTCCTCCTGATTCCACCTGCATTTTGGCAAAATGTTGTTTAACTATCCCCAACCCAATTTAACCTGGGTTATAATGCATTTGTAGAAGGGTACTTAGAGGACAATGAGTTGAGCATGAGTCAACAGTGAGATGCAAGAGCTTAAAAAGCCAATGGGGGTTTGGGCTGCACCAATAGTAGTATAGTGTCTACATACTGGGAAGTAATGGCACTCCTCTATTCTTCTTTGGACAGATCACATCTGGAATACTCTGCCCAACTCTGGGCACCACAATTTAAGTGAGGTATTAAGAACCTGGAACGTTTTCATTGGAGGGCGACTAAAATAATCAAATGTCTGGAAAGCCCAGCAGGACATGTGGACAGCTGCCCTGCCAGAAAAATCATGTGGTTTGGGGGGAGGGGAGGTGTACTAGAATCAGGGAACCATCACATTTTTATAATGTGATTGCTCTTAGATTAAAGGGCTATGTGAAACCACCCTCTTTTTAGACTGATATCCCTGGTTTTCTCTTTGAACTGTGCATAAAATATATAGCAGATCTTCAAAAGTGTTATTTCAGTTGCCCAAAAGAAAATATCTACTCTCCCATAAAATATATTGGTTTTAATTCATGCTCTCAAGAGACCAAAAAATAAGTAGTATTCTTTCAAAGTTAACATATTTGATTTACTTACAAAACTTCATGTATTCAACATACAAGTACATTGCTCATTGGTTCAAAGTGTAAAACAGTCTGTTCTTTAGGCATTCTCTTTTAGTTTCTTCTTTGTTACATACAGACTAACATTTTCTTCAGTCTAATACATTGACTCAATAAAGACTTAACTATACACTCAGCATACTGACACTAACTGACTTCTAAACTGTACTACTTCTGAGGTATACTCCAAACCTCAGAAGTCAATGCTTCATTCCTCTTGTAACCCAATTCCATGTTTACATTCACTTGGGATGTTTTAAAATATATATTTAAATGCATATATTTTGTCCAAAAATGCAATTTAAATGCACAATTTCAATCAATATACAGACTGAAATCCGCATGTGTATGATTTTTTAAACTGTCAAGAAAAATGTTGCAACATATGGCGGAGTGCAATCTCTGTTGGATAACAAAATTCCAATTAACCTGAGTGGTGCACAGAAATTAATTTCATATAGAAATTTGAACATACTGAAATTCCCACTCAAAAATGGTCAAGGTCCTCAGAACTGAATAATTAGCCCAAATCAAGCAAAGTTTCTGTCTATCTGTAAAATAATCAAGCTCCAACCTCTTGTGCAATGAAATACTGTATAACTGTGCAAGAAGAGATTTCTTTACTTGCCTCTAGTTTAAATACTTCCATACAAAGTAAAGGAGAGGCAGAGCTTGCCTGATTACATACCCTTTCTACCTTAAACTCTTGTTCTTATATCTTTGCTTGGGCCATCTACCCAGTCTTAAGGTAGTGAAAGCAATTGGTACGGCTTTTTGGGGCCAGGTAGAATTTCCCCCCTTTCCAATGGGTTGTTGCCTACTTTGCATTGCATCTGTATAGAAATATGAGGTAACTGGCACTGGATGTGACAGACAAATAGTGGAGAAAGAGACCTTGAAGGGGCAGTAATTCTGAGCACCCCAGCACTAATTTAGTGAAAGGGATATCTCCAGGCTTGTCACTATGAGTTGCAGGGCAGAGGAAGTGGAGAAGGAGTTTATCTTTGATGCTAGTTTGTCATGGGATGTCCCCTAGGTAAATCTTTATTATTGACAGCTGTCTAGGTGCCCAGTCAAAATGGTGGCTGGCATTGAGAGCTTGCATGCTTTTCCCAGGAATGGTTTGGGGGGGCAGGTTGGGCTTATAATTCCTACAGATCATTAAAGTCCAAATGTAAAGATTTTAATAGCACATAAAGTGGCTCTTTAGCACCATCTCTATCATCTGGTCTTATCTTTTCCTAGCTGTTCTGCAGTCAAGTTTTAGAAATCTGAGATACAATGAAAGACTTATGATTACTTGATCTGTGCTGGTGATAATAATCATGATAATGTTTGAAACTGGTCATATAAACTAAATATTGCAATCGGAATTGGGCATGTTGTCTGCATTTCTATAGCAGACCTTGCTCACATGCTACATTTTAAAAACAACCAATGATTGATCTGATCTGATTATGAAAAGGACAAATATTTAAAGTTAAATACTCATGCTCAAAAAATGTTGCCCAACACTCATTAATTGCGTTCTAAGAAGGAAAGTATGTGTGTACATAGGGTAACACTAGTGAAACGTTCTCTTTGAAATGCTTGAATATCCATTCACACCTATGGAATCAGTATCCTGAGAGTTAGAAATTTTGTCAGAATTTTAGTCAAGCCTTGTAAAATGTGAGAAAGACAGGTCTGATTGGACTTTTTTCTTTAAAAAATGAAATCACATTATTCATGGGTATGGAAAATGAGATATTTCTCATTTCTTAGTATATTCTGAAACAGTTCCTATGAATTTTAGTGAGTGGTTTAACAAAATTATTAAAGGCAAGACATATTCCTCTTGGAAACACGATGATATAGGCAGCAATAAATAAATTGTATTAATCCTTCCGAGTCCTTCTATTCCATGGCTAATGTGCCTGAGTCTAAGGCAGAATTCTGCATCCAATTGCACTCGGTTTTTTCATATTATTTTCTCCTCCCTATTACAAATCTAAAAAGCAATATTTATTGCTGTGTATATTGCCGACAGGTTTCCACTTTGTTTACTTTTCTTATTAATCTACAATAAACTGCATATATTCATATTATTGATGACACTATTATATAATTTCATTGCACACTTCACAATTCAGTACTCCTCCCACCCACCCATCCCAAATTTTTACATTGTAATGATACAGTGCTTTCTTTAGTGAATTGAAACATTTTAAGCATGTATCCACCTACTTAGTTATTTCTATATTTTCACTTTTCTAACCTGCTCCTCTACTTTCCTATACAGGACTCTTTCAAAGGGCAATTGCTCAAAGTGGAACGGCTCTCTCCAGTTGGGCAGTCAGTTTCCAGCCTGCAAAATATGCAAGGATGTTGGCTACAAAAGTTGGTTGCAATGTGTCAGATACTGTTGAATTGGTAGAATGTCTACAGAAGAAGCCTTACCGAGAACTTGTTGATCAGGATATCCAGCCAGCTCGATACCACATAGCCTTTGGGCCAGTTATTGATGGAGATGTGATCCCAGACGATCCTCAGATCTTGATGGAGCAAGGAGAGTTCCTTAACTATGATATAATGCTGGGAGTTAACCAAGGAGAAGGGCTGAAATTTGTTGAAAACATTGTTGATAGTGAAGATGGCATATCTGCAAGTGACTTTGACTTTGCAGTTTCAAACTTTGTTGATAACTTATATGGATACCCTGAAGGCAAAGATATATTGAGAGAAACCATTAAATTTATGTATACTGACTGGGCAGATAGACACAATCCTGAGACAAGAAGGAAAACACTCTTGGCTCTGTTTACCGATCATCAGTGGGTTGCACCAGCAGTGGCTACAGCTGATCTTCATTCAAATTTTGGATCACCCACATATTTTTATGCCTTTTATCATCATTGCCAAACAGATCAGGTACCTGCATGGGCAGATGCTGCCCATGGAGATGAGGTTCCTTATGTATTAGGAATCCCAATGATTGGTCCTACAGAATTATTTCCTTGTAATTTTTCAAAAAATGATGTCATGCTAAGTGCAGTGGTGATGACGTACTGGACAAACTTTGCAAAAACAGGGTAAGTACTTGCTGAAGACATAGTCAAACAATGCATATGAGCCATCTGTTCAGATCAGATACTACCCTTTTGCATGTTACCCAGAACACACCAAAAATATTTATGCAAGGTTTTTAACATTGATCACTGCAAGTTTATTAAACACTTTCAT
Source organism: Anolis apletophallus (assembly GCA_030556195.1). NCBI lineage: Eukaryota > Metazoa > Chordata > Lepidosauria > Squamata > Anolidae > Anolis > Anolis apletophallus. Next base: position 21,920,016 of record JARBWK010000010.1, on the reverse strand, counting down.
ACCTTTAAGGATCAAAAGACCATGAAGAGCTGCCCATATAAAATAATCAAGAAAGTGTAATGTAGAATTCATAACTAGACATAATCACTACTAAGAGATCAGTTTACCTCTTATGATCTGTTTGAAGAGAATAATAACACATATACTTGGAAAAATTCTGATGTAACATTTTAGCTTCCATATAGGATAGGATATTTATGCATTAGCCAGTTACTTAGATAGTGGGACATAGGATGGGAGATGTAGGCAACAAAAACAGAAACATCTGCTGCCTTACAAACTGAAATTCTAGTGAAACTGAGTATATGGATGAGAAGTAGGATTAGATCAATATATGCAAATGCATTCACATCTCACTGCAAATACTGACAAAGGACCACATTGAGTAATACAATAATGTCATGCTGCATGTGTAATTAGCACCTATGGAAAATGAGTGTAAGTATTGCATTTTAAGATTTGGTATAGTATAAATGTCTTGAAAACAATGTATGTTACATCAAAAGCATGCATATTTATTATGCTCATTTATAATAAACATTTGTCTTTATCACAAAGGCCAGATGAAGCAGGAAGCTTTTCTATGTTTCATGGACGAAACGGGGGGGGGGGGGGCAACAGGGCAACTCTGTCACCCCACGTGCAGCTCCCTCTTGGCAATGCTTCCTCCATCACACGTGGAAAGCATTGCCTTTCTGGGGAGGATCTGTGCTGGCTCCATTGAAGCCAGCACAACATGGGAAGCCTCCCGTGTTGGGAAGAAGCATCCAATGATGTTTCCACCTTGGTTGGCGGTGGGGTCTCTGCCAAAAGTCGCATGACATCGTGTGATGACCGGTGTAGGGCTCCATCCCCAAAATAGAATGGAAGCATCCTAGGATACCGAATTTGGTGAGTGTGATGAGGTTGTTAATCTTGGCTGTGGAAGCACTAGGTGGTTTTAGTTAAACTATCTGCAAAATGAGGACAAATACTGCCCCACTTCATAGCGATATAAGGGTATTTGAATCAAATACTAAAAAAGTGCTAGATAAGTTCTTATTTTTAGTGGACAGCATACAAGCAGAAGGTGCATTAAATTCAATCATTAAGTTAAAATGAATTCATGGTGCATATCAAATAAAATTAAGACTACAGCACTCTACACACTCACTGAACAAAACTTCTCTTCTTTCTGAGTACTGATACATAGTTTTTGTAAATGGCTTTAAATGCAGGGACTCTAATATTGGAGGACGAGGTAGGCATGATGACTAAGTAAAACTTCCATCTTCGGAGTCATCATATCACTGAATACTAGGGGCTGGCAGCTAAAAATGGGTAGTGCTATTGGCCTTGAGTGTAGATTTCCTGGGGGCATTGGTTTTTAAAAAAAAATCTATGATAAATTCTTCAAAGTTGGGATTCAAACCTAGAACAGATTGATAACTTGACTGACACTGAATCTGGCACTAAACTATATTCACTTTCTGATCTAGCAGAGCTCTTTTTATTATCTTACTTGTCACTATATATTTTATTTTAGCAAGTAGTGGATGAAACGGACCTAAATATTTTACAGTGGAAGCCTTTCTATAGTTCTGTATATTTTAGAGAACTTAAAGAAAGACAATAAAGATGAATCCAAATGTAGCCATATACTCAGAACAGACCTACTTAAATCAATAGGCATTCTAACGATAGTTAACAGGTTAAGTTCCATTTATTTCAGTGGGTTTACTCTAAATACATAACTATGTTTAGATTCAACTCAATTCATTCTGTATTTTGTGACATACTGGTGCTATATATGAAGGTTAAAAGAGTCCCTTGAAAGCATGGAACAATTTTCATAAAGGTTTAATGTGTCGATTTGTTTTCTTTCTAGAGATCCAAATCAACCAGTCCCACAAGATACTAAGTTCATTCACACAAAACCCAATCGTTTTGAGGAAGTAGCATGGACCAGATATTCTCAAAAAGATCAACTTTACCTTCATATTGGATTAAAACCACGAGTGAAAGAACATTACAGAGCCAACAAGGTGAACCTGTGGTTGGAACTTGTACCTCATCTGCACAATCTTAATGATATTTCACAGTATACCTCTACGACAACAAAAGTGCCATCAACTGATATTACTTTCAGGCCGACCCGGAAAAATCTGGTACCTGTCACTTCAGCCTTTCCTACAGCCAAGCAAGATGATCCCAAACAATCACCAAGCCTAATTTCTGGAGATCAGCGAGACTATTCCACGGAATTAAGTGTAACTATTGCTGTCGGAGCCTCTTTGCTGTTCCTGAACATTTTAGCTTTTGCAGCATTATATTACAAAAAGGATAAGAGAAGACATGATGTCCACCGGAGATGTAGCCCTCAGCGTACAACTACCAATGATCTCACCCATGCACAAGAAGAGGAAATAATGTCCCTCCAAATGAAGCACAGTGATTTGGGTCATGAATGTGAATCCATCCATCCACATGAGGTGGTTCTCAGGACCGCCTGCCCCCCAGACTACACACTAGCTATGAGGCGGTCACCTGATGATATTCCTTTAATGACCCCAAACACCATTACAATGATTCCCAACACTATACCTGGGATTCAGCCACTACACACATTTAATACATTTACCGGTGGACAGAATAACACCCTGCCCCATCCTCACCCGCATCCACATCCACACCCCCATTCACATTCAACAACTAGGGTATAGCCAAAACAAGATGAAACAAACTATTATTTTTTTGGCGGATTACAGTGGGTTATAATTACAGAAGACTTCACTTGGCTTTTGACCTACAAGACTCTTACTATTTAAATATGGAGGGATATTATGTGAATATACATATCAAGAACTTTGGGGATTTGGGGAAAATGCATTGTACATATATACAAATGAACTTTTAAAAAAGTATAACTTTTTGCAGTTGCTTGAAGCAATTGTCCTGAATGATACTTTTTACATTCACATTCAAGTATTAATTTTTTTGAGGATTTAAGTTACATAATGGCATTTGGCATGTGCAACACAAAAGTGGGAAAGAAATGATGACTGATTATCGGGTTTTTTTTCCTTTAAAAGGTTCTTTGAATATGCACAAGGGACACATTAATGGAATGTCAGCTAATTTTCACCCATTTTGTTTGGAACTGTTTTCTTGTGTAGACCATATTTGCATATTTGGATAAGTATACAAAGCACCAATGTTGTTAAAGGCCTTAGGAAGGGGGTCATAAGCTGAGATCTGCCAGTTTAAAAAGGGAAGAAAGGAGATTTCTAATCTGGCAGATACGACATTATCACATAAGTGCTGTCAGTATAAACATTATGGGAATAAAGGATAATGGATATTTTTAGCACGATGTGCATGATCATTTGTTATGCTTGGTGGCTGTGCTACTGACTACGATGTAATCAAAATTCTTCTTATTCCATTGGAGTTCTCAATAGAAGCTTCTTCCCTCAATTGACACACCCTATAAAAAGTTTCTTCTCAAGAAGATGGGAAAAAAACTTAGTGACAACCCCAAAATCCCCAGTAGCTTCTCCATAATAGAAGGCACCATACCTTATGTTGTTTGACTGTACTCAACAGTAGTGAACCCATATGGTTGGGAATTCCAAAAGAAGACAATAGACATCTTAGTATTTTTCTGCCTGATTAAGTTATAGTGCTTACAATATCAAGAAGTCATCTTTTAATGAAGCATATTTTCCATATGTTGAATAAAACACTCCAAAGATTTATTTTCAAGGAATATTTTAGACTATATAAAGGTGTCCCTCCCTAAATGATTTCCACAATTACAATTCTAGATTTATTTATTTCCTTTTTGGCTAATTACAATGCATGTGGTCCAGTTTGCTTGAGTATTTCCAAGCTGGTTCCTTTCTGCATTTCTGAGTTTACTGGATTTTTCAGAAAAGCGATATCTGCAGAGTACAATTTTGCTATATGAGGAGTACAATTACAATCTGGATATTTTTCAGTTCTGCATCTTAGTTAACATGGTCCTGATTTGAAAGGAATGGTCTAAAATAACAGTAAGGTCTTTGTTCCTCACCCTGTTATTTTAAAGTTTAAAGAAAATGGTACGTCACAGTCATTAAAAAATGTTTGTATGTGTAATCAGGTGTACATTTATATAAAAAAGAGAAAAAATTGAGATGGACTAAAGAGCACATCCCTTATGAATACATTCTCTCTTTTTCCTGTATTATATTTCTATTAGAGTAAAGTTATGTGATTTTTATTTTATTTTGCATTTTTTCAAATTACTAGCAATTTTGATAGTTTGTAAGATAACGCGCAGAACTTTCTCTGACAAACTAACTGCAGTAACAGAAATGTTTCTTTTCAGTTACTCTTTTTCAAGATTGAGAGCTTATTACACACACAACAAATTGTATACTACTTGATGGGAAAAATTCTTTGTACTTCTGGGCCATTCTTGTTGGCCCCACTGAGTGAAAAAAAATAAAGCTAATCTGGATAATGAATATTATAATTATTCCAATGCTAAGAGACCGGATATTTGCTCATTAAAGAGCTCAAATGTTTATTGCTGTTTTGTCATTTTTTTAAAAAAATGAAGTAACGGTAGCTGTCTCAGAATAAAGAGCTATTTCTTGAGACCAGTCTGGCTTTTGAAGACTTCAGTATGCCTCCTACACTGAAAAATTAAACTAAAATTGTTTACTTGTTTGATTGAAATCCCTTGCAATTCTTAATAAGGACTGTGTTCCTTATGTAATATGATAATATTGTGAATGTGTAAGTAATAAGCTGCAATCCAATGTATGCATTGCTTACCAGAAAAAAGTTGGGTTTAATTCTGTATATGTGTAAGATTGGACTGTGTACAATATATTTGGCCATATATTTGGTATAAAGTTGGCAATTACTAGAATCTTTGGAATGCTTTAAAACATGCAAATTCTCTCACAGAGTTATTTACAAATATTACACATTTACATATAAAAGGGTATTTAGCAGTAAGCATTAATAGATCAGTTATCTCAAGGACAAGAGTCATAAAATGAAACTGGAAGTATGTCTTACTTGCAAGCACATTCCTGAGCATTAATTTTTGAACCAACTACATTACTTAATGCAGCATAAAATGGTAGCCCTGCTTGTCAAAAAGAATTTTCCCCACAGAAGATGAATCAGGGCAAGTCTTCAAAATTCAGGGTGGTCTATGTGCAATTTTTGCCTGATGTGGTTGTGACTGTGACCTGCCAAATGTAAACCAATAAAAAGAATTGTTTGCCATCAGATAGCTATTGTTTAATCAGAGGATTGTATTTTGCTACTTGATTGCTGGAAAGGAAATGGGGGAAATACAAACAAATAAAAGATGGCTATAAAACAATGATCACACATTGGAAAACCGCAATGGAAAACCATATTGATGTGCTTTGTTAGTATTATTAATATTGAATGTTTTCCTATAGTATTATTAGAACTTATGCAAATAGCCTCTGATACTGTTTACATTTTAATTGAAAATATTAAGGTATAATTGAGATAGTCAATAATTATACATATGAAGAATGAACATGGCAATGCAACTTTGTAACTTTCTTTTTTACCAGTTCACAAACCATGGCTGTGACCCTTCACAGTTTACAATGAAACAGATGCATGTGTAACTATGTAGCAGGCATGGGCAAACTTTCTAACTTGGGGGCCACATGGTGAGCCAGAACAGGGGGGAGGGATCCTCCTCAAGTCTTCTCCCTACCCTTTCTTCCCCTTTCTCTTCTCTTTTGAAGGCAGAAAGTGAAGGAAAGACAGGAAACATTTGGATTCCAAAAGGGTTAGACTTCATCAGGATGAGATAGTGGATGGGAGAGGAAAAAGTGTATCCATTAGACCCCGTATTGACTACTCCTGATATAGAATCCGAGAGCTGTAAGAGACCCCCAAGGGCCAGCCAGTCCAATCTCCTGCCACGCAAGAAGGCACAATCTAAACACTCCCAATCATCAGCCTCTGTAGAAAAGCCTCCAGAGAAGGAGACTCTTCCACACTCCCAGGCAGCCTATGCCACTCTCCCAACAGCTTTTACTCTCAAGAAGTTCTTCCTAATCTTTTCAGTCAAATCTCTTTCCCTGCCATTTGAAACCATTGCTCCCTTGTGCCTTGGTCTCTAGAGCAGCAGAAAGTCAGTTTCCCCTCTCCTGCTCAATAGAAGACACTTTTACATCTTGAAACATGGTTCTCATGTTCCTTCTCTACCTTCTCTTCTCCCAGCTAAACATCCTCTAGGACAGTGGTTCTCAACCTGTGGGTCCCCAGATGTTTTGGCCTTCTATTTCCAGAAATCCTAACAGCTGGTAAATTGGCTTGGGTTTCTGGGAGTTGTAGGCCAAAACACCTGGGGACCCACAAGTTGAGAACCACTGCTCTAGGAGGAATGAAAAAGAGAAGGAAGGGAGAAAGGGAGGAAGAGAAGGATGGATGGGAATGGAGGGAGGGAAAAGAGAAGGACAGAAAGACAAAAAGGGAGGGAGGGAAGGAGAAAGAGAGGGGGGAGAAAGGGAGGAGAGACAAAGGAAGAAAGGACAAAATGATCGAAGGGAAAGAAGGAGGGAGGGAGAAAAAGGAAGGATTCAAGGATAGGATGGTGAGAGAGAGGTGGGCCTGAGAAAAGAACCCAAGGGGCCGTATTTGCCCATACCTGCTATAGAGGATCAGTAATAAGTATTTCTACCCAGCCTGTTACAAGGGTTCTCTCATTCTCATTTCTATGGATAAACATGTTCCATTTCTTGTATGGAAATAATTTTTTAAGTGACATGGTTAGAAAACAGTTTTGAAATAACCAGAAACTCTAACCCTGGACTGATGAGAATATTTGCAATTCATCTGCACAAAGTTCACAAATGGTTTCTTTGTATGAAAAACAGCATTAATCATGCAGTACACAACTTTTTGTACAAAAATAACAAATCTATACTATAGTTGGGGATGTATTCTGTGCACAGTATTAATTTCCATAGAAAACAGCATTTACTGCACCAGTAACAGCCTATAATGTCATTTTCTTTTCTATACATAACTACCTGCAAATTTTGTTCATAGTCAATAATGAATTGCAAATGTTCTTCAAAAATAGAATTTTTGAAGGCTGCCTTGCAGCAGGAAAATATTGCTAAAACTACTAATTAATAACTTGCTTCAAGAAGAAACTCAATGAAGCATTACATTCCGATATTCTCATGCAGAAACTGAAGTTTCAGGTTTACAAGTGCCCACATTTATTTTCATGGAGCGAAATAGATTTTTGGTTTACAGGCTTAATTCCTCCATTGACGTGAAAAGAGAAAAACCTTGGAAGAGCTGCTTTCACAACCTCCCTGTGCCTGCAACACACCTCTGAATTGAAATGGTGACATGCTGCAGAAGAGAAGACAAAGCTTTTGGAGAACCACTGGCTTGCCCCTCTATAATTGCAAAAATTAATAAATAAATAAATCACTTTTTCCAGTATAAAATATGAAATATAAAATATGAAACATAGTTACAATTAACTGAATAACTTCGAAGATGTTTTACGGAGTTTATTTCTACCTATCCAATATATGCATGTTTTGGTTCTTCTTTCAAAAATGTGCTTCAGAAAATTAATTTGTGTTTGATATACTTTTACTGAGAAATTTCCAATTTGATTTTTGAATTGAGTTTCAAATGCTGATGTATTTTTCTACTTTTGTGTATTTCCAATTATTATGTGCATAATGGAACTTGAGCCCCATTGGATGCCAAGGGCCCACTGTAAAAACAACAGTTAACCCTTCAATCCTAACTTCAAATGAGAAAGGGCTAAATGTGATCTGCAAAATTCATGTTGACATTGGATCCCCATCAGGAACCCTCTCCCTCTAACTCTTTTTGGAAAGACACGAAGTTGGCTAATTATGCCCTCAGAATCCTCTGAAGAAGAGAGAAATTGGGCAATTGAATAGTGTTTTCAGACATACTTTTTAACTGCTTTAACATGATATCACAAGTTGTAGTGAAGGATATTGGGAATGCAGTCAACAAAGATCTGATAGAAAGAGAAAATGGTCCCAGATCACAGTAAAGCTGTCCAGACCTGCTTTAAATTGCAGTCATGAAAATTTCCAAAAATGTTCGAAAATGCCCTCATGCATAAGAGCCAAAGGAAGCAGTACATCACTACAGTGACATTTTAGTTACTGGAAGTTCACTGCCTACCTTGCCAAAAGTTCAGTTAACATTAATGTTCTACCAGGCATGTTTTGCTTCTGGAGCAGGGTACAAATGGATCAAGTCAAGGGCAAAGAAGCCATTGTCTAAGCACTTTCTGTGATACAGCCTGGGGATGTCGCAGTTATATACCAGCCCTTGTTGTAGCTTACAACATTCCTTTCCTCTGCAGTTGATGAAAAAAAAGGGGGGGGGGAATATGGCTAGAAGATATTCCCAGTCTTCACAGATGTAGAGAAAGTTGTGCTGCCTATTATACTGTGCTGACAGATCTTCATACAATAATATGGGAAGACAGATGAATGTTCTTAAGAGTGTTGTAAGCAGTTATTACAATCCTTACTGCCTCCCCCTCCCTCCCTCTCTCTCCCTCTCCCCCCCCCTCTCTCTCTCTCTCTCCCTCTCTCTATCTATCTATCTATCTCAAAGTCATGGCACAAACTCTAGTGGCAGAGATATATGCATATATTTTCTGCATTATTGTATAGTAAAATGATGAAAAGGCAAAAGCAAAACTGTTTACTGTTGTGGTAGATGCGTACTAGCTTAAGCTTGTGATGTCAGCACTAATACTCTGTTCCCCTCCAGTTCCCAAATCTATTTGTTTTCTGATGAGTGAAAGAGCAACATGTCCCTTTTTAATGTGTAAACACGTACTCCTACATGAACTAACCAAGGTTTTCAGAAAGATTTTCTCTCAGGGTATGTTTACACAGTCTACATATCCCAAACTGGGACATCCTAGAAATCACTCCTGGATGTCCACACAATGTTCAGGGACTTCTGGTTCCTAATATAGGATAAAACTGGTTAACCTTATTTTACCCCATGTTAGGCAAATCTTTAGAGAGAACCTGAACATTGCCAAGTGCCTTTGATTATGTCCGCAAAGGCACCAGCATAACCTGGGGGAAAGGGGGGGGGGTCATCATGCCTTCCTTTTCCTCTTTTTTCTCCAGATCAGCAAACAATGGAAAAGGTAAGAGTGACTATCCTCCAGGTTTGAACCACTTTCAGCTGAACTGGACAGTCAGAACTCTACTCTCACCTCAAACTCTGCCTCAGTTTGAGAGCCAAGCTTGAAAACAACTTTGCAGATTCCAGGCCCAGTCCAAACTACATAATTTATGTGCCCATATAAATAGGCCCTCAGTCCTGCTTCCCTGTGGGTATATCTGCTGGTGATATAGGGAAGTCATTCTTCGTGACAACTTTCAGATTCAGAAACTCCCTTCCTAGGCAGCTGGACTAGCATCCTCTTTGTTTATGTTCCATTGGCATGTGAAGATAAGTTATTCCTATTAAAGGAAACATGACTTTCAGACCTGTATGTAAGGTTTCTAGTAATTTATTTATTTATTATTTGGATTTCTTGGTCGCCCCTTCCAAGTGGCTCAGGGCGACTCACAGCAGTTGAAAACGGTTACAATCAATAAAAACACCGTAAAAACAATACATGACACATGTTAAAACATGTTGGATGTGTGCATCCACAGTTAAAACCGGCAAAGATGCCTGGCAGTAATGTGCTGTATTGTGATGTCATGTCTTTTTAATGACAATATTTCATATTGTTTTCATTGTAAAGATAGTTTAATTATAATTTTTAAACATATTTTGTATATTTTTATCTGCATATGTGGTCTTCATTCTGTATCTGCTGCATTTTTTAGTAGTATTTGGTATCATTAGGATTATATTGGAGCAGACAATGACTGGCATCATGTCAGTGGCAAAGGGTCATACATCCTATTTTGATCACTGAGCAGGATGGTATTTCTTTGCTTGCTCCATAAAAGCCAATTCCCCCTGCTCTACTTAGTGCTGAGCTTCTATCCTCTTCTTCGTGGTTATTTCATGGCTGGAGATCAGGAGGAACAAAATAATGTCTTCATAGCCAGATGTTACATGATTCCATTATCTTCTGAGACTTCTGGAGACCCCATTAGATCATATCTAATGATGGTGACAAAGCTAGATTCTCACCACTATCTGCAAGAGCCTCTGTATCTGTCTAGAACTGAACCAAAATATAATTATTTAAATGCAGGTTAAGATCCAAAGTAGCAAAGCATAAAGCACCATCCTGTCTTTCCTAGAGACTGAAAGGCCTGGAAGAAAACCAGAGAAACTGGAGAGTCGGGGGACAGGGGATGACAACATTTTCCCCTGGTCCCCCCTCCCAAAGCCATTTTTTCTGGAAAATTGGGGGGGGGGGAGCAAAAAGCCTCAGAAATATTTCATTAAAATCTTAATGTTTTATAGTTTGAATACCTTTTCATAGATATATTATTTATCATTGGAAAAGAACATATTCTACACACTTTTCAATTTTTCTACAATATTTCCCCCCAATTTTCTGGGGTTTTTTCCAGGCCTTCCCATCTTTAGTCTTTCCCTCTTCTTTCCCCTGCAAGTAAAATACACCTCTCTGTTGCTGCCTCCATTTTTGGCTAGGGGAGAGTAGCCAAACAGCACCTGATTGTATTTGTGTGGTTGTATGTATGAAGATAACAGGCACATCTATAGGCCTTTATCCTTAGACTGATCAGGAGTGTGGAATTCCAGATCTGCCCTGATATGGATTGATTGACAGTGTCCTGGCTCCTGCAGAGTTCTGACCATCCAGGGATGGCAAACCCTTTCTGTCTCATTATGGGGGAAGAGAAGAAATTGCTCCTCTTTCCCCCTTCCTTCTCGGATCACCTTGGCACCGTGGCTGACATTACTCCAGGTAACAGACACTTGTCAAGTTGCACCCAGTCACTGCCAGTATAATGAGAATGAGAGGGGGGCAGTAAATACAATTCCATGCCCCTGGGTTACCTAGCCTGGGGAATAAGAGATGGCAGTGTAAACAGTTGAGGCCAGTTGCATCTTAGAAATGGCTCAATGGCTCTCGGGGGGAAATTCAGAGCAATCGACAGCTTCAGTTAACATGGTTCAAGGCCACATTAAGTGACCTCAAATCATGTTAACCTGAATTAGCTCTGTCAGTTATGCAGCTGCTATGCATTTGATTTATCCCCAAGCTTTGGGATAATGGGTTAGTGTACATATGACCAACATTACCTTCACAGACCTCCAATAACATCTCCCTACCCAGCAGCACAGAGGTGGTTCCAGAGATGTGGTTATTTTCTAAAATGACCACCAGTAAGATTCCAATCAGAGCATCTAGTCAGTTGTTAGCATTCAGATTTACCACCATATTTTCCATCAATAAAAATATTAAAAATTCACTTTCAACAAAAAGGTTTTTTTAAAAAAAAATTGTGAAAAGTGAAAAAAACTGAAAAATCAGTACTTCCTTAGAAAGATTAAACAGGATACAAGGCTTTAACTAGTATTCATATATCTTAAATCAGTGCAGTAATCCCACTGCATTTATGGGTTCAAATTTTGTGGATTCAAGGAATAAGATCTCTGAAGGAATCTAGGCCCTTCAGTGAGGCTCTATGGTCAACTTCTACCAGAAAGAAATTTCTAGAGATGTGTTCTCATAAATTTTTAAAAAGTGAAAATTTTGTATTTATGGGTTTTCCACTTGTGTGGAGATGTTGTGCTCCTTATCCCTATGAAAGTGGAGAGTTGACTGTAGCTTCCAACATTATAGTTTGCAGCTTTTTTAAATAGCATAAATTAAGAAAAATGTGTTGAGTATTCTAGTGGAAAATAATTCTGATATGAAATTTCATGTGGACTTCAAAAAATCCAGAGCAAACTAATAGAGCAATGTGACTTTAAATCTGGGAAAGTGGGGGAGAAAATTTGTCCAACTTGAACATACACAAAACTACATAAACATAGGAAACTAAAACCCCTTTCAAAAGGTGTTTGTTTTAAATACTTCACAACAATGACATTAGGCCCGCTTCTAATTTCTACAGAAAATTTCTGAATGCCCAGCAGAAAAGGAAATTTAAGGAAGATGCCAAATATTTTGACAGTTTTAATTCTGATTGTTTTGTTGTCTCCTCTGACAGTAATTCAACATATTAGTCCTTTCCGCTCTTATTGTTATAGGCAGATATTAGATAATCCAATGATAACTGGAAAAGTGAACAACAAGAGCTACAAAATTAATTTTTAAAGGTATTGCCGCTTTTCTGTGGAGTTCTTATTATGTCTAATTTCATTTTTTTCAAGTAGTTTGTCATGATTTCTCTGGCAGCTGTGGGTGAGAATTGCATTTCTTCTTTCACTCAAAATGAAAATACACTATTTAGAGCTCCTTTTGTGGTCTCCAATGAATTTTCCTTGATTTCAAATACACTTCATTGAAACAGGTTTATTTCATCATTGGATTTAATTCTTGTTTTATGCTGTTATGGAATGGAGACCAACAATGAGTTGTGTCTGATAAACTGCTCAGTACCAATAAAGAAGAATCAATGGAGAAACTCCAAGTACCAGATGTTCAGACATTTTACCCCATAGATTTAGTACTTGTTTTCTTATTTGCAGGTCCATAGAGATGTCAAGAAAGAGATGTGGTAAGAAGAGACTCCATCCACTGATCTAGATCAGAGAGTTTAACTTGATTAATGGAGTAACAAACATTTCACTGGAATAACTCAAATGACTAATAATGAAACTTTGTACTGTAGTGCAGCTACTGATTTATTGTAGATGTCGTTTACACATTTGGTTAACTGCCCTAACTCTGCTTCAGAGTCCATAGACTGCCACCAGTAATGCTTTTAGCTTCTGTTGTAGACTTTTCTTGGCAAGATTTATACTGCACACATTTGCTGTTGCCTTCACCAGAGGAAATGTGATGATTTGGACAGAGCTTGCCCAAATCATCCAGTGTATTTCCATGGTTAAGTGAGGATTATTTTTTTTATTTAAATTATTTTTAACCCGCTCTTCTCCACTCAGGGACTCAGGGCAACTAACAACAGGCAGTGATACATATAAAATAATTAAAACAACCAACTGCACCATAAAAATACATTAAACAGATTAAAAACCAGTTACAAATACACATAGTTAAAATATACTTCCCCAATGCCCTAGCACAATACTCACAGCACTGCACCATGCTGGATCTCTTATGCTTATAATGCCTCTTCAACAAATTAAAAGCATGTTGCAAGAAGTTCCAGGTGAAAAAGCATCTTCTATACATGTTTAGGAAACAAAACATTCAGTGCTGATTAGAAAACTGTGGTTCAACTGCGTTGCCCATACCTGATATAGTTTAGGGAATGCAAGAGGCCAGTGTTTTCCTGTCCTTATCTAACAATGTTGAAGGGACCTCATAGAATCAAAGGGTTGGACAGGCCATCCAATCCAACCCTCTGCCATGCAGGAAAATCATAATCAAATCACCCCCGACAGATGGACCTTCACGAGGAACCCCTTTACATCACACTATTTTAATATTTTGATGCCACTTTGTAACTGTCATGGATTTATACTAGAAAATCCTAGGACCTATAGTTTTATGAGATATCTATAGTTTTGTGAGGTATCTAAAGTATTCAGCATTCTCTACCTGAATCCCAGGATCTCGGGATTCTGTAGAATATCACAATAGCTATTAAAGTGTCATATATCTGCTAGAATTATACAGTGTGAAAAGGATTTTGATTCTCTGCTATCTTTATAATGGTGCTTTAGAGTTCTCCTTCTATGGATCAAGATCTCATATAAGTTAGTTTCCTTTGTTCAAAAAAGAAACAAATATAAGGTGATAAACTTGGAGGTATGGAAGACACCCATGAAAACTGTAAAATTCCAGGTGAGGAGCCCTTCTTTAGATATCCACTTTTCTTCCAAAATACAGAACCTTCCATTAAAAAATCCAGGTCACAGATTCTGCATTGAAAAATATCCAGGATCTGGAAAACATAGAGGGTTTTTTATGTAATGATTTGGTAGTTAGCTCCTCTTATAATATATTTATGTCTCTTCTCTTCTCTCATTATGAAGGTTGCTTTAGGCAAGAAACATATGGCTAATACACTTATCTATGTTCCCGTTGGAATAGTTTAGCTGTACTTGGCATCCATGATGGTGAAGGCCCTAAATGTTATTCATTTTAGGTACACAGGTTTTGTATGTCTGTAATCATACTGGAACAAGACAGTGATTGGAGATAAATTTGAATTTATTATCACTAGGGATGTGAAAGAGTCTTGAACATTATTTTTTTCAAATTCTAAGCATTTGTGAATCCCCTTCACCCAGATTTGGAGATCAAAATGTCATCTCCCCCAAAAGTGGATATATTTTTTAAATGAAAAATCCACTATTTGACAATTACAAGAATTACAATTAGAAGAAACATTTCAAAATTAAGGAGTCAATTTTTGAGGGTTTTGTTATATAAAGGTATACATTGGTATGCATAAAATATATTCAGTTATTGCTAACTTGGACAACTATCAAGGGAAAAGTATTGCATTTTCTAATACTGAACATATTTTCCAAAATGTGTAAGAAGCAACCCAAAGAATGCAGAAATGTCCTCTAAATAAAATAATGAAGCAAAAATAGAAACAAAATTTGGCAAATCAAGATTTTGGTTCCTATTCATCATATCATGTCCCCTAGGAGCTCAAGCAAGGTCTGTGAAATTGGGTGGCTGTCAATGCCCCAGCACATTGCTTGTCTTCCTTGCTTAGCTAGTGGGGCTCTCTTTTTAAATTTCCCACAGTGCTTCCAAGCAAAACTATAGTGTGTGTGTGGGAGGGGGCATTTAGGGAAATAAAAATAGCAGTTGTCTAGGGGACTCATCACATGGAGGTCCTTGATGTGGGGAATCTGTAGGGCAGCAGAGCAAATGTGGGGCAGGAGGGCAAATCTGTCACCCAGTGCCCTCCATCACCTGCATCATCTGCTGGCCCATCACATGCCGAGAAGCGTACTTTTCCAGCTTGCTCCTGTGCGGTCCCCAGCATTTTCAATGTGAACACAGGTAGTCTTCTGTGTTCAGAGTTCCCTGTCGCAGCCAGCACAGTATCTATATGTCATGTGACAGGATCCCACAAGCTCCATGCTGGTTGTGTCAGCAATTTGTTCTATGATGGGGAAGTTTGGCAATATGATGAGGTCCTCGATGTACCATTGTTTAGGTATCCCTGCATGAACAAAGAAGGAAGTCATTAGAAAACTATTAAAATAATTCTCCAGCATTCTCCAGGGAGATGACATATCCTCTGATCCACTTCTTCCACAAGGAGAGTAATCAAAAGCTTTATGGAGATAGGTGTGTGTGTGTGTGTGTGTGTGTGTGTGTGTGTGTGTGTGTGTAAAATAAAGTATGTATTTTCAAGATTTCTTTGGCTCTGCATTTTTGTAAGAACTGAACTGATGAACAGCTACTATAATTTGTGGATAAGAATGTCAATAGTTATCAGAGTCTGGACTTCGGTAGATTTTGTTATGCAGGGTTTTTTTAAAAAAAGAAAACGTCTCTCCTTTAATGATATCTATCAACTGAAATTTATTTATCAACTCAGCAGGGCACCTGAGACAATATACAACTATCCATATGACTAGATAACATAAATTTTATGTTCAAGCTAGCATATATACCTTTTATTGCCCAAGCGTCAGAGGGGCTGCCACTCACCTGCTTCCTCATTTCTCCAGCTCTGTGAAGACCTAGCTCACATTGTCCCCATGACAACACTCTGGCAACAGTGGGCAGGCTCTCTTTGTGGCTCTTTCTTTCTTCCCTTGCTTTCCCTCATACATATTTCCTCCTTTTTCTTCCTTCCTTCCTTCCTTCCTTCCTTCCTTCCTTCCTTCCTTCCTTCCACCTTATTTTTTCATTCTTTCCCTTCCTTCATCCGTTCCCCCCATACACATAATATTTATTTTCCACAGACATCACAGAGGGCTACTTCACCTAGCAACAACCTTTATGGTACAAACAGACTGGCAAACATACATAAGTAGTGATAGATAGATAGAGATATAGATCATTAGGGGTAATTGCTGTACTAATCACAAATTTATAAGCTTCCAAGTTTGTTTTCATATTTCATTTTGAATGAAATTTGACCGAATCTATAATTATCCAAATATTCTGGAGTAAGCTGCTTAAGAGCGAACCTAGAGCCCTTTTAGTATCCAGGTAACTGGTTGTGATGAGGGCGCATTGAGATCACCACCATGTCTGTTACACAGACCAGAGACAGGTCCCTTGCAGAGGCTTGCTCGTGATGCCTTGCTGGTGATTGACCCAGCGCTAAATCTATTCACCTGGCGTCCACTCGGCGTAGAGCCTTTCCGGTGGTGGCACCAGCAATTTGGAACACCCTCCCAAATGAAGTCCGGGCCTTGCAAGACCTACCAGCATTTCGCAAGGCCTGCAAGACTTATCTCTTTCAGTTAGCGTTTAACTGCTAATTTGTGCAATTATTGTCATTGATTGTAATTTGTTTTTTATGTAACCGTAAGCCGCTCCAAGCCCTCCGGGAGTGGCGGCATACAAGTTTAAATAATAAATTAATAAATTAATAAAATGTCACTTCTCCTGGTCACCTTGTTGTGACCTCACCAGAAAGGACAATTGCAGCAAAGCTCTGTGCTGCTTCTGACTGGTGACACAGTTGTGCATCAGTTGAATGTGTGGAAGTTGGAGTAGACTAGATCCAGTGTGATCCAGCTGTTCAAACCTCCAAAATACCAGGAAGCTCTGGAATATATCCTATTTCCTCTTGTGTCAGATAAATGATTGGATGCAGGTGCTTCTGCTGTGGGTCCTGCTGTTTGTCAAGTGGACTCCCTGCAGTAGCTGAAAGGTGGGTCCCTTTCGTTTGGCTTGATAACAACTTAGCAGCATGAGGAAATCCCCTGATAAATGGAGGAGAGATAAAAAAAACTCTTTTAACTCTCCTTTCTCTCATATTCCCTTACGTTTTATTGCTGAAATGGTTCATACTTTTTTTTTACAGGACAACTTCTAGGTCAAGACAATCCCAGGCCCTGAGATTTCAGTGCTTAAATCCAAGCACTAGGGATAACCCTCGTGGTGTCAACAGTCAGCTCCAAGGAGGGGATAAACTCTACCACAGTCACACACAGTATATCATTCAAACAAACAACAAATTTAAAAGATGAGCAAAAATAGCTGATGAGGAAAAAAACTTTTCAAGGTTGCCCTCGAATCCTGATATTTCTTTCTCTCACCCTGGGAATAAAGCAGAGGGGCAATCCCAAGGATATAAGAACACTAAAAAAATCCCTCTCCATTATGAAGTACGATAACTATTAAAAAAAATTGGTCTGGTGTGTTTTGAGATATAAATTAATCAAATATGTATTGTGTTGCATTTTAAAAGCCTTTGGATTGTCATTCTAAGTTGACAGCAATCAAGAAACTCATTGGCCTTTGAATCTATAATACTTGGAACAACTCAAACAGAGTGAAAAAATTTACATCTCCAGCTTAAGGTCTATGACTCATGGAAGCCTCATGAAAAAGCAATTTGAAGTGTTCCAGCTTTTGCACTGTCTGTTTGCAAAGTAGGCCATGAAAATCGTATGGAGGAATGATCCCCCTTACTATCTCGCTCCCTGCCTTCTAATATTGCATGAAAATCGCTTCTCATATTAACAAGACTTCCTTGGGATCTATTAACAAGTCGTACAACGTTCCTTCATTGTCTTTTTTCCCCTTCATTGTCTGATGCAGCAAAACTCTCTCTTAGTCATATTCCCCCAATATTTTTGGTTGACAGAAGCTCCAGGGCACTTTGGCATTTTACTGCAACCCATATACTATTGTGATGCCCTTCTAGATATTAGTACTGCTTGGGGTTCCATAAACTCTATTACCTGTGATTTACGTAGTGTGCCTGGAAGCTCTGCTGGTGGAAAATAGAGGAAGGTAAAAGTAGAACTATTAAATGATACTCTTACCATACTGTCCACCAGCCTCTCGAGGTGATGCTGCAGCTGTTAATGTTGGGTTGGGAAGGGCACTGAGGGAGGAGATTTGCTATAGTTTGACTGCTTTGATTGTGATTTTCCTGCATGGCAGGGGGTTGGACTGGATGGTCCTTGTGGTCTCTTCCAGCTCTATGATACTTTGAACCGTGGCTGATACTGGAGGTATAACAATCACATCACCAAAGGACTTTCCTGGGTCTCAAGTCATTTATTATTTATTATTATTTCAGGATTTTACCCCGCTCTTCTCAACCCCCGAGGGGGGACTCAGAGCGGCTTACAGTACGGCACAATTCGATGCCACATCATACAGTATAAAACCCCACAACAATTAAAATACATTAAAACACATTAAAATACAGTTCCAGTCATGGCCTGGAAACCTGAGGACCTGGGATCACCCTGAACTGGATATGCTATCTAGGATATCTACACAGATTGGAGGCATAACTTGATCTGGTATATGAGATTCATGCCTTGACAGATACGGAAAATAATTCCAACATGTTCTGGATTCTAAATCATTAACTTTTTGCTAGCCAAACGGCAAGGCGAAGCCAGGTGCAGAAAAGGACATTCAAGACCTGGCACCTCTTAGATGATATTTTTAGTTAATGATTTACGTAAAATCTAGAGCTAAAACTGAATCATGCTTTCTCCATGCATTATGACTACCACATAAATTATCATATGCCGTATGCCTAGGAAAAAAGAACTTTTCTCTAAGTATTCAGTTGCAATTGCAAAGCGCAGTTGCTCTCAACTGTGCACATGTTGTATGCGTGTATCAAAATATATGATTAGGTTATGTAGGTTGTACTCAATCCACTTTGACCCCTGGCAAATGCCCCTCTCCTGAAAGGTTACCCTTTTGTTTTGCTTTTGAACGGCTACACACTCTACTGGTCTGGCAAACCCAAAACTGAGAAACATCTTTCAGGAGTAGGCTTTATGATTAAAAATTCCATCGCCTCTAAACTCGAGACGTTGCCGACAGGTCACTCTGATCGCATTATCTCCTTACGCCTCCCACATGCTGTTCTCTTCAGTATATATGCCCCAACTATGCAAGCTGACCCTGTGGAGAAAGACAAATTCTACTCAGACCTACGCCACCTCATACAAAAGGTCCCTGCAGAAGATAAAATCATTATCCTTGGTGATTTCAATGCCAGAGTAGGAAAAAACTTTGAAGCCTGGAAAGGTGTATTAGGCAAGCACGGTGTTGGAAACTGTAATGATAATGGGCGCCTTCTGCTAGAGTTTTGTGCAGAACAGCAGCTGACTATTACAAACACCATCTTTCAGCAGAAAGATAGCTTGAAGACCACCTGGATGCATCCCCGATCCAAGCAGTGGCACCTCATTGACTATGTTTTAGTGCGCCAGAGAAACATTCGTGATGTCCGTCATACTCGAGTGATGCCCAGTGCAGAATGTCAAACAGACCATCGCCTTGTAAGATGTAAACTAAATCTACACCTTAAGCTCAAACCTAAGAGGGTGGCATCTTAAAGAGGAGACTCCAAGTCAACAGTCTTCAACAGGCTGTTGTGAGAGACAACTTCCAGGTAAATCTGCAAGCAAAACTTGAAGTCCACCCTACAGATTCTTCTCCTACAGCGCTCTGGCAACACATCAAAACAGTATCCTGCAGTCTGCTGAAGAATTCCTAGGATTCTCCCTTAAGAAAACCAAGACTGGTTTGATGAAAACAACCAAGAGATCCAGGAGCTGTTGGCAAAGAAGAGAACCACTCACCAGGCATTCCTCGCCCAGCCATCTTGCCATGTAAGAAAAGCAGCCTTTCGTCTCGCATGTAGTAAACTCCAACAAAAACTCAGAGACATCCAGAACAAGTGGTGGATTGATTTATCAGAAAAGACACAACGCTGTGCAGATCTCGGTGATCACAGAGGTTTTTATGAAGCTCTCAAAGCAGTGTTTGGACCTACTTATCAGGTCCAAAGCCCCTTATACAGTACAGATGGTCAAACACTAATTACTGATAAAACCTCCATCCTGAACCGATGGGCTGAACATTTTCAGGGTCTCTTTAATGCCAGCCGAGTAGTCCAAGGTTCAGCTATCCAACACATGATACAACAACCAATGAAAAATGAACTGGACACAGCTCCCACTCTGGAAGAGACCATTGAGGCCATACAGCAGTTGAAAAATGGCAAGGCAGCCGGGATCGATGGAATCCCACCTGAAGCTTGGAAACAGGGAGGTCATGTACTGCATGCTAAATTCCACGAGCTCCTTGTGAGTTGCTGGGAAAAAAGGTGAACTGCCATCAGATCTCCGAGATGCAGTTATCATCACCCTGTATAAGAAAAAGGGAACAAAATCCGATTGCTCAAACTATCGAGGTATAACACTGCTCTCCATTGCTGGAAAAATCCTTGCAAGGATACTCCTGAACAGATTAGTTCCGGCTATTGCAGAAGAACTTCTCCCTGAAAGCCAATGCGGCTTCAGAGCAAATAGGAGCACCACAGATATGGTTTTTGCCCTTAGACAACTGCAAGAGAAATGTAGAGAGCAGAACAAAGGACTCTATGTAACATTTGTCGACCTCACCAAAGCCTTTGACACTGTGAGCAGGAAAGGTCTGTGGCAGATCCTGGAACGTCTAGGATGTCCCCCCAAGTTCCTCAAAATGATTGTCCTGTTACATGAGGGCCAGCACGGTCAAGTCAGATATGGCGATGCTCTCTTGGAGCCCTTTCTCATAACTAATGGAGTGAAACAAGGTTGTGTTCTTGCACCAACCCTATTTACAATCTTCTTCAGCATGATGCTCCAAAGGGCTATGGCAGACCTACAAGAAGAAGACGGCATATATATACGCTATCGTACTGATGGTAGCTTGTTCAACTTAAGCCGTCTGAGGGCTCGCACTAAGACTCTAAACTATCTAGTCCGTGAGCTACTTTTTGCTGACGATGCTGCCCTTGTCGCCCATTCAGAAGCAGCCCTGCAGCGCCTCACATCCTGCTTTGCAACAGCTGCAGAGCTGTTTGGGCTGGAAGTCAGCCTGAAGAAAACAGAAGTCCTCTACCAGCCCGCACCACAGGAAGAACACCACCATCCTCACGTCAGCATAGGCACATCTGTGCTTAAGTCCGTTCAGCAGTTCACCTACCTGGGAAGCATCATCTCTTCAGACGCCAAGATTGACAAAGAGATAGATCACAGATTATCAAAGGCATATAGTGCATTCGGAAGGCTTCACAAAAGAGTCTGGAGCAACAAGCACCTGAGACAAAGCACCAAAATCAGTGTGTACAGAGCTATCATACTGTCCATTCTCCTCTATGGGTCTGAAACATGGGTCACCTATCGCCAACACCTATGACTCCTCGAGCGCTTTCATCAGCGCTGTCTTCGCACAATCTTAAATATACACTGGACCGACTATGTGACGAATGTTGCTGTCCTTGAGCAAGCAGGGATCACCAGCATTGAGGCCATGCTATTGAGAACACAGCTGTGCTGGGCAGGACACGTCTCTAGGATGGAGGACCACCGCCTCCCAAAGATACTACTCTACGGTGAACTCGCCACGGGTCAGCGCAAGAGAGGCGCCCCCCAAAAGAGATATAAGGACTCCCTGAAACAACATCTCAGGCTTGGCCAGATTGATCACCAACAATGGTCCACCCTGGCCTCACATCGGGAGGCATGGAGAAGCACTATCCACAATGCTGCGGCCTCTTTCGAGAAGACACGCCGAATGGGTCTCGAGAAACGACAACGCAGAAAGAACCGCAACTTGGAAAAACATCACCCAAGGAGACTTTCTGCTGCGCTTTCTGCAACCGAACTTGCCTGTCTCGGATTGGCCTTTTTAGTCATCAACGCGCCTGTAAAAAGCGTGGGATGAGTCCTTCCTGAATCTTCGTTCGCGAAGTAATGCCGAGAGAGAGAGTGAACTAGTTTCATTCACTATTTTTTGATTTCAAAGGTGCTAGCACATCTTTTCAAAAGCCAGTGTTTCAAGTCATGCAATACCGTGCTTCTTGAATACTCAATCTGACTTTCTAAAAAGGTTAGAAAGTCCTGCTTTATTTACTGTGGAAAAATAGTGATGAATTACAATCTCCTTCTGGTTATGGTTTGATGACATTTTGTCAGAATGTTTAACTGTTTCTTATACAACAGTGTTTTCAGACAAATGTTCATTTAATTATTGTTCTTTTTAACTACCGCATTTAATTATGCTTTTTTCTCTTGATGTGTGACCTGCTTAGGGTGATAATTCCTAAACGAAAGTTAGGAAGAAAAAACAACCGAGAAAAGAATAAGATTTTTTTTTTAAAAAAGGTGAGAGAAATTTAAACTCATAGATCTGGCTATTTGGACCCATGAATTAGATTGCTTGAGATTTAAACAGCCCATGCATTCATCAAACATGTTATTGCTCAATTAGAGGTGTCAGAAATGGGAATGATCTCCTATAACAGGCAGAGCAAATACTGGTGCCACACTGAGTACAAGGCAGGAATCCTGCAGCTCTATTTGTTAGAATAATACAATCATAAAGTTGGGAGAGACCACAAAAGCCATCTAGTCCAACCCTCTGCCATACAGGAATACACAATCAAAGCATTCCTGATAAATGGTCATGCAGGTTATTGGATAAGGTGGGAGTGTACCCAGTCTCCTCCCTCAGCATCCCTCTCAGTCCAACATTAATTGCTGCAGCATCCCTTCAATGTGACTACTGACTAGCTGTGCAAAAGAGAGGTGCATCATGAATATACAGCTGGGTTCATATGGCAGGACACATATCAGTTCCTATGGCAGATAAAGGAACACAGCTGGATGCTTCCACAAACTCCCATGTCACCATCCAGGAGATAGGCAGATTATTAGGAAAAGGATGTATATTAAGGTGGATTGGGGTAGTGAGGAAATAAATATTTTGTAGTTCTTCTTATCGCAAAATCCCTGGGGACCCAACTATTAGGTTCCAGAAGAGTATTCTTAATGTTATCAGGGATGGAGTTGAAATGGGCTATTTGGAAGACAAACTGGCCAAATTCCTTATTAATGAACACCCCCGTATATCCCAGATATACTTCCTGCCGAAAATTCATAAGCCCTGTTTCGCGCCTAAAAGCAGGCCAATTTTGTCAGCCTCAGGATCATTGTTGGAACCTCTGGCAATTTACATCGACACCATCCTGCAGCCATTTGTGGCCAAAGTACCATCACTCATACAGGATACCACGGATTTCATCCAACAGATTGAAGCCTTGCAGATTGACCTTCAAGACATTATCGCTACCTTTGATGTGGCATCATTGTACACGTCCATCCCCTTCGCGGAGGCCAGGACCATGCTGCTGGACGTTTTTGACTCTAGGCCCCACAACATGTTTCCACCTTCTCAATTTCTTTTGGAGCTCGTAGACTGCCTATTTGAATATAATTATTTTGCGTTTGGGCCAGATTTTTACCTCCAAGTCAACGGAGTCTCCATGGGGCAAAGTTGCGCGCCCTCCATCACCAACCTGTACATGGGACATTTGGAAAGTAGCTTCATGCATGATCTATCATCCCCTGCTAAATATATCAAATATTATGGGCACTATATTGATGATTGCTTCTTTCTATTGCACAAGGATACCCCCATGGCCGAATTTCACAACTGGCTTAATTTGTGGAACCCAGCAATTCGACTTACTATGGAGTTCAGCCACCAATCAGTTAATTTCTTAGACACTACGGTGTTTAAAATGGGAAGTAAATTGGGAGTGCGATGTTTTAAGAAACCAACGGATAAGAACTCTATCCTCCATTATTCTAGTCATCATCCCTCCTCCTTGAGGAACAGTCTCCTGTATTCCCAATTCATCCGGCTGAGAAGGAACTCCTCATGCATTTCCCATTATCACCAAGATGCTAATAGGTTCAGCAACCAGTTGAGGGCCAGAGGATATCCGCAGCGGGTTATCCAACAGGCTAGGCGTAAGGCTGACAGAGTACAAAGAGATACCCTGTTGTAGAGGATGCCCAAACAGTGTCAGCCTCGGATTGTGTGGCCGCTTACGTTTACACCTCACAGCAAGGAAATTGTCAGGATGGTTAGGAAGCATTGGGACATACTGCCTCCCATTCCGGCTTTTCAACATCCCCCCATGATTGCATATAAGCGCACTAACAACCTTAAAGACTTAATTGTGCATTCTTCATTGTTCAAGACCCATTCGTTCACCCGCTCCACCACAGGCTTTTGGGCCTGCGGAGGTTGTTCGTCATGCTCCCAGGTGCTAAAGTGTACCGATATTGTCAGTGTGAAATCCAAGAAAACATTCACCATTCGGGACTTTCTTAATTGTAATTCTGACAACTGTATTTACATCATCATTTGTGCGTGTGGCTTGTATTACGTAGGCCAATCGTCACGCCCACTCCGCACCCGTATTTCAGAGCATCGTTCAAGGGTGCGAACTCTTCAAGACAATACTATCTTGTATCACCACTTCCTAACCACAGGCCACAGTCCAGAGTCTTTCAGATTCGCAGCCCTCAAGAGGGTTACAACTAGTGTGCATTCCAATAATCACAATGCTTTGATCAGAAGAGAAACATGGTGGATAAACAATCTAAAAACAGAATATCCTGATGGGTTAAATGAGCCCCTCCCCCTCAATGCCCTACTCACGTGAAATGCATACGTGGGCGGGGCCCAGTTGCATGTGTACTTAAACATCTGTGGTTCCAGTGGACCACACCCTCTGGGTCCGCAGGAGCTATGGTGAAACGGATCTCCCTCTAACCTGGGTAGGTTAGCCGCCTCCCCCATGCACCTCTACTTTGCAGAATTGGGTCATGGTTTTAATTTGAGTATTACTGTTTATGATTTAGAATTGTCCTCCTGTGACGCTGCATCAGCATGGCGTAATACTGCCGCTTGAAGAAGCTTTTGGCGAAACGGATCGAGGCCCCGTACTTCAACTATCACGGTCCTTCCGAGCGTCCACCTTGGCTCCGCATTTGTAGCAACCCAGTTCCCTTTCGTGCCTGGGGGGCAGGGGGCAGCACCGGGGGTCCCACTTGCATTAGGGCCAGCTGCAGTTGATGAGGATATGGAGGAAGGGGCTGATGAGTTAGCTGGGCCTTCCTCTCCCACAGAGAGCTTGGCCTGGGATGATGAATGGCCTGACGGCTATGCTAGCTGGGAAGTTCAGGCTGACCCTGAGAGTGATGATTCTGATCATTATGAGAAACCAGGTGGTTACGGGTCTCAGGAAAGGATCAGGGAAACAGTGGAGGATGAGCCCATGGAAGTTGAAAGGGAGTTCGGCTCTCATGAAGATAGCGACCCAGGTGCTGGGAGGCAAGGACGGAGCTTTGATAGGAGACGGAGCATTGAGTCCAGCAGGAGGGATTGGCACCGTAGCCTAGAGCACCAGAGAAGCGCTAGATCCCGTAACACAGATTGGCGCAGAAGCCTAGAGCGTCGGGGGCCTCGCCAAGGGGATTAAGTATAGGATCCGTGGGAATGGATCCTCAGTAGCTCGGCCACTTCTATTCTAAGAGGAGTGAAGCGAGCGGAGTTCCAGGAGCCAAGTTGCCGGCTCGAGCCTTGCCAAGAAGTTCCTTGGGATTGTTTATGAACTTTGCCTTGTTCTTTGCCACGGACCAAGTCCTTGATCCGCATAGTTTTGCGGGAGCCTTTGCCACGTTGCCTTTGGATTTTACTTACGGACTCTTTACCTTTTTGATCGAACTTTTGATACTTTTTATGGACAATTTACCTTTTCACCTGTTTCTTATTATTCAATAAATAGTTAGCTGATTACCGTCTCTGTGTGTGTGATTAAGGGGCTGGGCCGAGACCCTGCATCGTGACAGCATTGGACTATTTATATCCCTCTCCCTCCTCCCTGACCGGCTCGGAGTTGGGTTCTCCCCGAAACTTTGGTGAACTACACATTACTTTTCATTTAGAGCTCATTGTTGAGTGGGACTTGTGTGCATTTTGCATCCTGCTCTTGTGCTGTTGTGTTTACCTTTTTGTTCCCGGGCTTGCCCTGGCATTTGCCTCTCATATTATATTATTTCATGTGGGGAGAGTGTTATCCAATGTATTATATGCGGTCTGTATAAAACTTTATTTCTATGGATATACTATTGCCAATGTTCTAATACAATTTATATTTTCGATAACAAGTTCATAGCTTGCATATGTGTTTGACCTTCTGTGTTTGATAACCATCCAGGAGATAGGCAGATTATTAGGAAGGGGATGTATATTAAGGTGGATTGGGGTAGTGAGGAAATAAATATTTTGTAGGTCTGTCTGGCATAATGTTATGATATTTTGCCAGATCCAGGCTGTGTTAAAGCCATCAGACATCTATCTTCTATTGTGTTTCTATGTGTTTCTTTCCAGGAGTATAGCTACTGAGATAGCAAAATGGGAGCATTGTCCTACAATAAGAATTCTGCCTCCTCCATGTCATTTTCTTTCATTCTCAAATTTCTAGCATTGTAGAAAATGATTTAGATTTAGAACTTGCCTTTTGTTCCCATTCCCTTTCTAATTTTAGCTTCCCCCTTCATTTAGATGTATTTTTAAAGGCTAAAATGAATTTTGAATCCACTCTGATACAAGACATTTAGGAAGAGATGCAAACTTTCACTAGAGAGAAGAATTCTTATAGGTGGTGATGCCTTCTTAGCCAAAAGTAGCCTCAGCTGTCCCACATGTCTGTCCTTTATATCTGTGGTAACACATGGCAGGTTGGTCAATGATGGATATTCCTGCAGTTTGTGTCATAAGAATGATCTGAAAAACACAAAGGCCTTAAGAATATTGGTTTTGGACTCCAGTTCCTAGAATCTTCTACACCAGGGGTGCTCATTAGGTAGATCGTAATCTACTGGTAGATCTTGAAGGGCATCCTGGTAGATCTCGAAGGGCATCCTGGTAGATCCCAGGCAGATCGCAGGCACAGTGTGTATGGCTCCCATGCCATTTGTGAGGAATGCTCAGAGGCTTATTAAACTCACATTTAGTTGAATTCAGTCTTAAAATGTATTATATGGCTCTCACTGAAATAAATTTCCCAATATTTTGCTTTTATGGCTCTCTGAGTAGTGGGTAGGTAGATCTTTGGGACTTGGTTGCTTTATAAGTAGCTTGCATGCTGGAAAAGTGTGAGTACCCCTGCCCTACACAGTATGGCCAGTTGCCATGCTGTCTGCTGGATTCTGGGTGCTGCAATCCAAAATATAGTTTCTAAGTTCTGAAATGGATGGATTGGTAGAAATGGTGGGGAAAGTGCACCTCTAGAAATTAATTCCCTTTTTGATGATGACAATGTCATTTATGTACTGCCTTTCTCCCAATAATGGAAGCCAACATGGCCAACAAAATAGTTAAAGCATCATCAGCAATAATAATAATAATAATACAAAAGGCAAAAGGAAGTATAAAGTAAGATTGAAAAAAGTAAACGATGTGTAAGTTGCAACAATGTGTAGGTTACAACATTAAGAGCCTGGGTTGTTGTAGGGTTTTCGGGCTATATGGCCATGTTCTAGAAGAGCCTATTTAAAAGGCTATTTAAAAGCAGCAGCAGACAACATTGTTTGTGTCACATATATTTTCGAATCTGCTGATAAACAGAGACCTGGGATGGGGTCACCTGGTCTTTTTAGGAAGGGTGTTCCACTGTGGGAGCAGCTACCAAAAAGCCCCCCTTCCTTGTTCTCACCAAATAAGCTCAAGAAGGGTGTTAGGACAAATGGCCTTTGCAATGGACCCAAGTCACTTCTCTGCTGCGTCTGTTCATTCTAGGAACAGCTTGGGACTGTATCACTACGCAACCAGATTCTCAGCAAAGTGTCCTTTTAATCCCAAATCTCTATGTTTCCATTTTCTTCAAGACACTGTGCTGATGATAAATCCCAAAATTGAGCAGTAGGATTCCACTTCTTCCACTCCCCCTGCCCCCGTCTCAATAATTCATCTCATTCCTGCTTAATATCTCTAGCTACTGCTCAGCACTGGAACTAATTTTTCATCACTTTCCTCTCGCATTTCTGCCTTTCATTTTCACCTAGAAAAGAATATTCCTTTTGCACGTACAATGGATATAATTAATCAGGCAGCTGCCTGTTTGGGAGAGAACAATAGCTCTTGCTAAAAATAGCCCACTTTCTGGAGAGCACAGGAAATTGCAAAAAGGAAAAAAAATCTTTACATTTGCCTTCCAGAGACCTTAAGTGAGAGTGGGCAAAGCCATTTAAGAAAGTAGGCACCAAACTTAAAATCCTTGTTTTTAACAGATGCAAGGGGTAGAGTTTGGTTGAAAATGGCCTCTTGTTATGAAGCATTATTCACTTCATCACACATAGAATCTTCAATTTTGTTCCTGGGGTGAAGAAATTGGACTTTCTCTTACTCTCACACCAAACACCCCCATCATTTCCTAATGAAATAAAATGCACTATCCCACCAATTCTATCATTGTATTCTCAAGGTTGTTTTGTAATGAAGGAGTTTTATGGAAGATTTTCTACCTAAAATGATAGACTTGGAAGAGACCACAAGGGTCATCCAGTAAAATACCATTCTGTTATGTAGGAATGCACAACCAAAGCACTCCCAACAGATAGTCATCCAGCCTCTATTTAAAAACCTCCATATTCATTACCCTTTCTCCAAACTGTAAACATTGCATAAGTCTTGGATTTAGTTCTAGGCTCAATTCATATCAGGATGCCTTGCTGTGATCCCATTTTCAGAACTCTGAAATGCTTGTTGAGAATTTGGGGTATTGTAATCCAAATAAGTAATGTTTCCTGGTCTTGTCTCAGGCTTGAGGATGAAGGCTTTCATGTCCATGTTACAGAACATCTTCTCAGGGTTCTAGGAAATATTTCAGTCATAAGGATCAGTCTTGGATTATTCATTTTAAAACTCTGAAAACATTATGATTATGATGCTTCAATGCATTTCTACTCAAAGGGAGCAGTGAGTAATCTTAGCAGGTTTCTTGGGGCTATTAAGTCTTTGAAAACTAATTTTAAAAGTGTGTTTTTAGCTGAGAACAATAATTTGCATATGGTTATTTTGCAGAAAATAGTACATAAAAACTATTTTCTGCACAAAAATGTTGTTTCATAGAGAGAGAAAAATGAAAATGACATACTTAAGACACCAATTACAATAATTTTCTGTGCAGGAAACAATCTTTTCCAGAATATGATTTTTCATGTACAAAATAACCATGTGAATTTTGTCTAGAATAAGTACTGAACTGCCAAGATTCCCATTCATCCAAGATTCTTCTTTTCAGAGTTTCTCAACATTAAGAAATAACATGTTTTCAAATATCTTAAATATTCTTTCCAACTCTAATGCAATTTTATTGCCCCGTGACTCGGAATATATTGGTGTCACTGTCACTTGAAATTATTGCCTTGTTTTATTAACTAGTGTTGCATAAGCATTTCACTGCTCACCATGAGAATGAAGTGGGCAACTTGAGGAAAGCACAAGGTTCCTAAAAGCCCTTAAAAAGATCTAAAGACTGATCACCTTTAGGAATAATGGAGCTTGCAATCCAATAATGTCTGTAAAGTCACAAATCTCCTATCCATGTTTTCCAACAGAGCTTATACAGTTACAAATGTAGAATGCTGGATTTGAAACTCCATAAGCAGCCAGGATGATGTGTGCAGTGATTTTTGTGACGTTAGGTGCACATATGTATTCCCAGGCAAATTGTCAGCTTGACCAACGTTGAGCTACTCATAAAGAGATCTGGAATTGGGCCATCTCTCTCCTGCAAAAATGGACATTTTCCATCTGCTCTGATAGCAACAGTTCTCTGCCAGGATTCATTTACAAAATGTGAGCTCAGTGAATCCTGGAATACAGAGAAACTGGAAAGTTCCACACAATTGTTCAGAATGTCATCTCTTTTGTCTCAGAACATACTTCTCACTTTTCTAACTGTTGAGCAAGGCTATTTTTGAATTTAGCTTTAAATTAAAGAAAACCAGGGAACATCATGTTGGAGCACATATTGATCAAAGAGAAGAAAATGCTAGCTCTTTTTTCACTGTTCCTCAATAAAATTCAGCTACATAGCAGGATTTTCCAGGCTCTGCTGTGCAAGAATGTCTTACAGAGAGTTGGACCACCTCAGTACACCATCATTTCAGATAGCAATCCAGCTCAGTGATATCTACAGACGGTGATGCTTTGCACTTGTATGCAAAGCATGCCCACCATTGATCTGTGGTTATTCCACAGATCAATGTCCCATGGGCTCCATGCATGGGCATTACTTTTGTGTCCTTCAGTCTCCTCTTACAATCTTGCCCTTGATTTTCATTCAGTGTAGTCATATTGTAGAAGCATATTAGCAATGCAGGATTTTTAAAGAAGTCACAATTTTGCTTTCAAATGAGGGGTGCAGGGAGCACACGCCTTGCTTTAAAAACAACCCACACTCTTCCTAGTGGTGTAGATTGACTTTAAAACAAGGATGCACTCCTCACCTCTTTTTAAAAGGAGAATTGGGTGGGGCGAGGGGTTGCAACTACACCTCCCGATTACTGGCATGGCAATGGATACAGTCTTGGTGTCTCCTGTGGACAAAGCAACTCCTATCCTCAGAGGTTACATATCCCTGCTCTGTGAGAAGGATGATAGAGGGATCTGGAAATAGTTCATTAAGCTGTAAGAGCAGTGGTCCAGTCCTGCCTTACTATATTATCCTATTATAATGGGGTTATCTGAAAAACTAAGTGTGTTTCTTGCATTCAGAAATGAAGATCTGGATTTTTTTTTGTTCATTTTTTTCCATCCCCTGTCAATGTGAAGCAAGATAATGAAGGCATCTCAGACAGTCACACAGCAGAGGTTTCTGGGGCTATTGCCTGCCTGTGGATTTCAAGATGGATTCATTGAATAAAAAGAGAATTAGGAAGATTGGAAGAACATGTTTGGAACAGTACGCTTATGTGTGCAAATCAGCGAGAAGTTGAGGACGTTGTACAAAAATAGATCAGGCAATGAAGGCTAAAAGATATCCAAGTTATTCTAGCAGAGCTGATAAAATAAACCATCACACAGACTGAAGCAAAATCATTCTGACATTATTGCTGCTCACTAACTTGGTATTATTCATTCAGCACTCCAGTGTGTGTATGTGTAACCACGTGTTATCAGACCATTGTTGACAGTAGAAATAACAATAGAATTTGCAATATGGCGGCAAATTACTTGAATACATCACAGGGCAAATTTCATTGCAAGGCAAGAAACATCAATATGTATATAACCTCCTCAGCTGTAAATTGGAGCAAGACCAGGCTTGTTCTAGCTTCAATAATTCCTCAAATATTTCTGATTTAACCAAAACAATATTTCAGATGATATCCCCTTGCTTTTAACACATTTCAAACTGAAGCCAGGAAACTAAACAAACAAACTGAATTGGCTTGCCTCCATCATGCAGAATGAGCATTCAGTTTTAAGAAATGTAACATGATTCTAGAGCTCTACCTCCTCTCCACTGTGTGCCCATATTTTCCTAGCCAGTAGACAATTCAAATCTTTGTATTGATGGTTGGTTTACTAAATTGGTATTTCACTATTGTGCCAATGGAGTGCCACAACCTACATGTTAATCCACAATACCAGTCAATAAACACAAATACAAAGCATAAAAGGAACATAGAAGGATGAGGGAAATCTGTAAAATTATTGAATATGTTTAAATAGACTTTTAAACTTAGAATTGATGTATTTTATTGCATATATGCAATAAAGCACAACGGAATGGGAAGTAAGGCTAATGATAATACTTCCGAAATAAATTATATACACATGTTGCAAAATAAGAGGATGCTTCTAAACATAAGGAATGGCTTTAGCCAATAAAAGATAAATCGATCAATTTAGTTTCGACCAGCTGTCTAAAGCCTATTAATAGAAGAGTCGACCTAGGACCTCTTCACATTGACTTCTGGCTCCATCCTAGGATGCTGTCAGGACAGAGCCAGGACGGAGCCCTTCACGTGATGCAGGGCTATTTCCTGCGGGACTCCATCCTGGAATCATCCTAGAATGGAGCCCTAAGAACATGGGTGGCAGCTACCTGTTTTGTCATAGGTGACAATGGGGCCAGTGTGGGGCTAAGCCAGTCAGCGACACTCCCCCTGTGTGATGGGGAAGGTGGTATTGCAGGGCACAGGCCAACAGTTTCAGCCCAGTGCCCCATGGATTCGCCACACTACCAGGTGAATTTGTCTGCTGTCATATGTGTTGAGGACCTCAATGAGACAGACATTTTGGTGTCACCCCTCTGATGGTATCACTCAGTGCAGTTTTCACTTCCCATTTTAACACCACAGCAAAACTCAATATACAGAAAAAGAAATTGTAGGAAACAAAAACCCCTCCACCTATGCAGTTATCATTGTGATATTTAAGTATTTAATATACATGAAAATATTTATGTGGAATAGTAAATGTATGATATTCCCACAGGTATATACAATTTATACTTTAACCTTTTCTATCTGAACAGGTATTTATCTAATGAGACCTCAGCTTCACTGATTCCATAGTTAGCAGGATTTCATCTTATCCATCCATATTTACCCCTTAAACAAAATATTGGTATAAATATAGTGGACAAAACAAAAAATGTAGGAGATTCCAGTGGTGCAGTTGGCTAAACCCTTGTTGCTGGCAGGACTGAAGACAGATAGATTGCAGGTTCAAATCCAGGGAGAGAGTGGATGAGCTCCTTCTATCAGCTCCAGCTCCCCATGCAGGGACATGAGAGAAGCCTCCCACAAGGATGGTAAAACATAAAAACATCTGGTTTTCCCTTGGGCAACGTCCTTGCAAATGGCCAATTTACTCACACCAGAAGTGACTTGCAGTTTCTCAAGTCGCTCCTGATATGAACCCCCCCTTTTGGGGGGGGGGGCCTTGATAACGTGTAAGACACAATCGTTTAGAAAATATGATAATAGCTAATTAGGATCCTGAGGGCTTTTTGCACAAGTGAAAACCAAGCATATCAAACATTCTTTTTTTTAAAGTGAGAACACCAACTGGATACTCAGATTTGATATCCTAGTATTTACATTTCAAAGAGATGCTATATCTCATTGCAAGAAAATAATCCCTATTAAAGACCTCTTATAAATTTTAAAACCACCACAGCATAGTCCTTAATGTTTTAAAGTTATAAGAATGGAGGATTTTCTCAAACCTTCCTTCTTTTCAACTTTCCTGCCCACTATGAGTTGTTATGACCTCTGCAGCTTTCTGCAACTTTGAGCCACTTGCTCCTCATCTTGATAGCTGCCTTCATGCGATCCAGGGGAATATATCTAAAAATATGCTCCTCTTTCCCAAATCTTCCTCTAATGATTTTGTTAGTCTAATGAAGTGATTAGGTCTTTTTTAGCCTGCTGTGGATGCTATTAAACCAAGAGCAAACACTTCGCCTGCTGGGGCTACCCTCCAGGCAGGACTCAAATGACTCTCTCCTGAGTCCAAGTATTACCAGTTGACTTTCTTTGCCCTTGGTAATTTCACAACCATTTCAAAAAGTATGCCTGCACAACATGTGATCCACTAAGTCAGCCACATCCCACCAACACGTAGGATGGTTCTTGTGGTGCAATAACACCTTTTTCTCTTTTCACTCATTGCCTCCTGTTATAGTTGTGTGTAACACATGAATGTATCACAACTCAAAATTGGCATTTTGCTTTTTGGAGTACACTTATCAGATCCTCCTAACTAATGTGGCAATGGAGTCCTAGGAGTTACACTTCAAAAAACCAAAACTATGCTTCAACATTCTGGTTATGCTATGTGGCTGATGGAAATGTTGGGCCTTGCATATTACCCACAGGAGATATATTTATTTTATTTTATTTACGTCATTTTTACCTCGCTCTTCTCACCCCCGCAGGGGGACTCAGAGCAGCTAACATGGCAACGATTCAATACCATAGGGGATACAATATAATAAAAAGATAAAAACATACACATAGCACAGATTAAAACAACATTAGTTACAACAACATTAGCTACACAATCCAAAAAGCCCTTTCCATCTCAAAAATAACAAGGTCAGTTTCAATGTTCAGTGCCATTATATTCATTGTCCAAATGCCTGGTTCTACAGCCACGTCATTAGTTTCTTTCTGAAAGAAAAGCGGGAGGATGCTGATCTTATTTTGTTGGGGAGCAAGTTTCATAGGTGGGGGTCACCACCGTGAAGGCCTTGTCCCTCATCCCCACCAGCTGTGAAGCTGGTGGGACCGAGAGCAAGGCCTCCCTGGCAGATCTTAAACTACAAGGTGGAATGTAGAGGGAGATACGTTCGGACAAGTAAGCTGGGCTGGAGTCGTATAGGGCTTTATAGGCCAAGACCAGCACTTTGAATTGTGCTCAGAAATGGACTGGCAGCCAGTGAAGTTGACATAGCAGGGGGGTGGTATGCTGCCTGTAAGATGCTGCAGTGAGCAATTTGGCTGCTGCATGTTAGACTAATTGAAGTTTCGGAACAGTCTTCAAAGGCAACCCCATGTAGAGCATGTTGCAGTGATCTATTCAGGATGTAACCAGAGCACGGACCACCGTGGCCAGATCAGACTTCCCAAGGTACGGGCGCAGCTGGCGCACAAGTCTTAGTTGTGCAAAAGCTCTCCTGGCCACCGCTGAGACCTGGGGTTCCAGGCTCAGTGATGAATACAGAATCACTCCCAAGCTGCGAACCTGTGTCTTCAGGGACAGTGTAATCCCATCCGACACAGACTGTAACCCTATGCCCTGTTTGACCTTTCAACTGACCAGGAGGACCTCTGTCTTGTCTGGATTCAATTTCAATTTGTTAGCCCTCATCCAGTTTGACACAGCAGCTAGGCACTGGTTCAAGGTCTGAACAGCCTCCTTAGTAACAGGTGAAAAAGAGTGACAGATTTGGACATCATCTGCATACAGATAGCACCTTACTCCGAAACTCCAGATCATCTCTCCCAACGGCTTCATGTAGATGTTAAATAACATCGAGGACAGAATAGAGCCCTGAGAGACTCCACAAGACAACAGTTGTGGAGTTGAACAGGTGCCACCCAGTAACATTTTCTGAGACCAACCCTCCAGGAAGGATCGGAGCCACTGCAGAGCAGTACCCCCAATCTCCATTTCTGAGAGGCTCCCCAGAAGGATACTATGGTCAACAGTATCGAAGGCCACTGAGAGGTCCAGCAGAACCAACAGGGACACACTCCCCCTGTCTAGCTCCTGACGAAGATCATCTACTAAGGCGACCAAGCTAGAATAGCAAAGTGACCTGGGGATTGAACTTGACTTCAGAGGACCAGGCTTTAATCCCTGTTCAGTCATTGAAACCCCTGGGTGACTTTGGGCAAGTCACACTCTTTGAGCCTCAGAGAATGACAAAGACAACCCCCTTCTAATGAAATCTTCCTAATAAAACCCTAGGATAGGTTCACCTTAGAATCACTATAAGTCAGAGATAACTTGAAGGCACATAACAGCAAATGTCACTCATATGTAAGACTGCTCCATAGAAAAGTATTTCCTCTGATAGAAGTTGTTTGTTAGTATTTTTTTGTGGTATGGCTTTTCTCTGTTAATTTTAATGGTGCTTGTGTTGCTCAGAATGAATTGCTTAAAACATTGCTTGAGCTTGAGTTTTGGATTTTTCCTCAGTTGCTTTCCTGCTTTCTAGTCAGATGTGTTTGGAAGAAACCCAGCCGGAAGTGACTCCTTTTCCTGACAATTCATGAAACATACACAAGTGCTTCCAACTTGTATAGTAAACTATACACCATTTTATACATTTTCTATATGAAGATAGAGTCTTCAAAAAGTAAGGATGTATTTTCCCCTTCCTTAACCTCAGATTAAACTGACAGATAATGCCCTGAATTAAAGCAACATATTTCCAAACAGTGATAGAGGATCTCTGAGCAACAACAACCCCCAAACATATCAAGAAGCATTATCTAGTTCTTAAAGATATTACAGAATAAAAACTGGGCTGCATCCACATTGTGAAATTATAGCAGTTTGACACCACATTAACTACCATGTCTAAATTCTGTGGAGTTTTTTGGATTTAAAGTTTTGTTAGATATATTATTTATACTTCTTTGTCAAAGAAGTCTGGTGCCACAACAAACTACAAACCTCAGGATTCCATAGGTGGGAGCTATGGCAATTAAAGTTATGTCAAAGAACTTCTGTAATATGGATGGATATACCTCCAGTCTACTACACAACATGCTTTCCCTTCCACAGTCCAATAGATGTTTTGAATGCAATCTGGTAAGGACACTGGGGTAGATAATGCAGAATAACATCAGCACTGGTATGCCTATTGCTGTTTTTTTTAAATGTAGCATCACTTTCTGCTTGAGAAGCAAAGAAAAAATAAACCTTGGTTCAAATAATCCCCTTCGGGGTGAGAAGAGCGGAATGTAAATGAAGTAAATAAAATAATAAATAAATAAAATAGATGCTGAATCAGTGGAGATTATGAACTCATTTGCAGCTTGCCGTCAATTCATGGGGTGCCTGTGTAGACACTAAAACCAGTTTTCTTAAATACTGACCCAGATTAATTGGCTTTGTGGAAGCAGCCAGAGATTTAACAGAGGTAAAGATAAAATAAGAATGTTTGCCCCAATACAAAATTACCCCATTAATAAAATTACTAAGATGCTTCAACACTGTGATCATAATGCCTCAAGATGCAAGGGTGTGAGGGAAACCTGGCTGCGAGCCCATTAATGTGCAAGTACAATCAAAACAAAAAAATCTGGAAACTCTTGATATCTTGAAGCAGTCTGGTTGAGAGTAAAGTAAGTTTTACACCCACTTAAATAAATGAGAGGCAACCAACATTAAGGTCCAAATGAATATACTGACAATATTCCTGTTTCAAAAATGGCACTTCCACTTTTTCAAATAATGCTCAAAACAAGTGAAAAATTGCAGTAGAGGTTATTAACTTCTTTAGTAAAAAAAACTGACACCTCTGTCAAAAACCTGTATTGGAAGCAAGATAAAATGCCTTTTTTTACATTACTACCAAATCAACTTATGGGACAAAGCAAATATGTCTAAATTGACAAACTATGTGGAGGTTAAAGAAGATGAAAAACAAACTTTATTTGAAAAATGAGTACCTTCTATTCAATACTAGAATACACATAGTAAAGAAAGGATAGGTACCTGTTTCACATGCTATAAGATTGATTAGCTAATATCTTTTTTATTATATTTTTCCTTTGTCGCCAGGAAGCTGCAAGACTGGGCATTATCCCATTGTATACTATGGTGCTTATTGTCAAGTGTTCATGGGATTGTAATTGCACACCCTGATCCTATGAATGATCTTGCAATCCTTACTCAGAGGTCAGTCTCCCTGAAGTCAGAGTAAGTATTCATTGAATTTGGCTGCCACCCGTCAAGCCTATCTGAGAGATAAATTTTATTGTGTTTAATGAGGTTCAGTGCTCTTGTAA
Organism: Anolis apletophallus; assembly: GCA_030556195.1. Classification (NCBI taxonomy): domain Eukaryota; kingdom Metazoa; phylum Chordata; class Lepidosauria; order Squamata; family Anolidae; genus Anolis; species Anolis apletophallus. The sequence goes on along the minus strand of JARBWK010000010.1, from coordinate 21,882,306 downwards.
TTTAAAGATTTTAACCTTTAAATTTGCAGGACTATCTAGAAACATGATTCTTTCAGAAAACCACCCCAAATTATGCTATTCTTCTCTATGTACCTTTAATAGCACATCTGCACTTCAAAAACCCTTCACGGCATGATAAATTGTTATCTTGTGCTATACACTCTCACTCATTACACAAATAAATCAAAACATTTAATAAGCTCTTCAATACACAAAGACTTCCTGTAAGTATAAATTAAGCTACAAACAGCTTTTGTTCGAAGTAAGAAAGAACCAGTTCTTAATGGACAACAGTATGTACTCCATTCGCCTGTTCACCTTTGGAGTATTCTCAGCCACAGGAAATAATGCTATAACCAAAATGAATGGAGGATGTTAGAAATTGCTAAATGACCCTCATTACTAACCAATATCAGACAAGGAGAAGAGATTAACTCCCTATGGGGTCGTCCTGAAAATCTCCTGCTTCTCTGTTTATCTCAGCTCATTTTCAAATTTCATTCACACCATCTGGAAAATCAGTGTGTCTCTAGTTATCAACCCCCAAATTCCTCATTTAAGACTACCATTTTGAGGAATTGAGGTGGAAACAAGAAAGAGGGGGGTGGGGTGGAAAAAGGATTCACTTTAAAACAGACATTCTTTCTTCAAGCTCATCATTGACTTTGGAAGCATTTTATTTATCTTGATTGTTTTTAAAGTATGCTTTCTGCCAAGGCCAGCACTAAGGGAAATCATGTGGGATTCAGACTCAAGCATTCTCATCTAAATAGCAATCACAGAAGTGTGTTGGAAATTATAAGGCTTTAATAATAGCTCAATTGCTTTAGACTGCATTAGGATGAATGAGTCAGACTCAGAACTGTGCAGGGAAAAGAAAAACCCCAACAGATTAAATCAGCTAAGCTGCCTTTTAATTTTGGCTAGGGAAGGGGGTGGGTGGGCTGGAAATGAAAGAACAGAGCAAATTGAGACCTGACGTGAACAGATGCAACTCTAATATAGTTGATAGCATTGGAGGCACTTCCACCAGGTTGGCCTCCTAGGCTTTTCCACAAGTGATTATGCATGCAAGAGGTATGATGCAACTGCCAATATTTGTTCCCCGATGCATGCAAATATCTCTGGCTGATGTTTAAAAGGACTGACTTGAACCAATCAATTTGCCCCAAGGAATTTGTAAATGCTTAGGATGCACATTTTCGTGTAAATTATTCTGAATGGAGAGGCAGAGCAAAAAAACAAAGACCTTGAGTTTGAGAATGGCAGAAAGTGTGTGTGAGGGGTGGGTGTGGGTGGGGGGATTTCATATTAAGCATGACTAATGTTAACCTTTGTATTGGCTTTTCTATGGGTGTCACTCATACCCATGAAAAGAAATGGGAAAGGGAAACCAAAACCAGGAATTGCAATGATGGGCATAATTTTATATAAGCATAGCTTTGTATAAAACATAGCTTTCAGAAATAATACATGAATATATATATATATATATATATTTATTTATTTATTATTTGCATTTGTATTCCGCCTCTTCCCGAGGGCTCGTGGCGGGTTACAAGACATACATAGTGATTGGCAGGCAACACTCATGCCGACTCACGAACAAAATAAAACAATGCTATAACCATAAAAATAACAAAAATGATACTAAAAAACATCATTAAAACATTGTTAAAATTACACTAAGTGACAAAAACGGTAACACAGAGTCATAAATCGATTGAAGGCAAGAGGCGTTATATGTCAACCGAAGGCCTGCTTGAAAAGGAAGGTCTTACAGGCCCTGCGGAAGGGGGCGAGCTCCCGTATGGCTCTAGCCTCCTCCGGCAGGGCATTCCAGGCCGTTGGAGCTGCTACTGAGAAGGAGCGCTGCCTAGTTGATGATAGGCGGCAGAGGCGGATCGGTGGAATCTCCAGCAGGTTTTGCTCTGCTGAGCGGAGTGATCTCGGGGGATCGTATGGGGCAAGGCGGTCCAAGAGGTACGCAGGCCCTAGACCGTACAAGGCCTTAAAGGTCAACACCAGCACCTTGAAGGCATGAGAAAAATGAAACGGAAATTAAAAGAAATCGTAAGTGATTCGTATGTAATGGGCCTTTCAAGTTTATACGGATCGCAAGGCCAATCCCGGAAGTGGACTTTCTTTTACGCACCCCTGGGCCCAAAATTTCGTTAGATTATTAAATATTTCGTTAGATTATTAAACAGGAAAATTTCCCCCTCCAAAATAGCTTTGCAGACATAACTCACAGTGAAATCGGGGCCTTTCCATGCTTGAAGCCTAATTAGAGTGGAAGGCCTCCTCCAGGAAGTGAAAAGGGAGCCGAAACCATAGAGAGCCCGAAATCGGGACTCCTAGAGGGGCTGGAGGACTGACGAAAAAGCGATTTAAACACCCAGGAGGGGGGTTTAGATAGAAGAACAGAGTAGGAGGACATAAGAACTGCTGAGAGAAGGGCAGAAGGAGTGAAAAGAGCATGGAGAGGAGAAGGAAGAGTTCAGAATCCAGAAAAGCCATAGAGTTCCAACGGAGGTCCTAGACTGCTATGGTAAAACTGAATGGGGAAAAAAGATGGAGTGAGGAGAACTCTACAGATTAGCAAGGCCTGCACCAGAGGTAGGTCTAGGCATTTATTTAATAATATTATTAATAATAATATATTAATGCATTATATGTGTCCCTGCAAAGGAACCGTGTCCTTTAATAATATTAATAATAATATATTAATGCATTATGTGTGTCCCTGCAAAGGAACCCTGTCCTTTAATAATAGTAATAATAATAATATATTAATGCTTTATATCTCCTGCAAGGAAACCAAGGGAAATGTTGCCCCTTGATTTGCCTGTGTTTAAAAGAGTATCAGTCCTGTTTCCCTGCTTTGCCTACTTTAGAACTACTAACGAATTTCGTAAGTAATTAAGTTACATTTCTGAAATTTTTGGGAAATTTTTTGTAAGTCTTTGATATACTAATCAAAAAAAAATCCACCCCCCATTTGATTTTAGAATCGCCATTTTTCGATTTGTTATCATGCCTAATATATATATGTAGGTGGAAAAGGAAGAAAAGATACACAATTTTACTACCTTGGCTAGAATTCATTAAGGCAATTATGAATGCATAATTAGAGTTGTGGTTTCCATTCATGATCCCAATGTATTCCCTAGGTAAATATGTAGGGACCATGAAATTCCCCCAGCTCCAATTATCGGGCAGCAGCCACTGTGGTCAATGAGTCACTGTTCCAATGATCAGGAAAAAAAACAGGTTGACATTCTCAGCTTCCCCCACATGAGCATGAGGTAGGATTGAAACAGATACCTTGCATATGTCTGCTGCAAAGAAGATAATTCATCAGAAGTGTTGGGAACACTTTGCTTTTTGATTGACAGAAAAAGAGACCCCTGTTGTAAGTAGAGATTGAGGTATTCAGGCAAGAAGATACTGTTGTAGCTACATAACTGAAGTCATTCTGTATCCATAACAGTTGTTGGGTGGTTCTAAATTGACCACTTATCCTGGGGTCAATCCAGAATGGTGAATGCTGGATTGGCCCCTAGGTGGCAAGACCACAAACTATCAGCTGTTGTGAAGGTAGAAAAGAGCCCTAACCATCCAGTGGCATCAAACCCAGTTTGGCATCACTGGATGGCCACCCTTACCATTTCTTCCATACTCCTTGTTGCAGTGGCCAGTCAGTATGACATGGGCTGGTCACTCATCAGATGGAATTATCTCTCTGGCTGAGGCTCAGAGAGATAAGGGAAGGAGGAAAGGAAGTATTGTTCTCTCCTTTCCACTATCCCTTCTCCAATGGCCTCATTGCTCTGACCAGCATCACTTCAGACAAGAAGTAACTGTCATGACACATGTTGTGCCCGCTAGTTGCTGCAAAAAAGAGAATGGGAGCAGGATAGTGAGTGCCATCTCCTGTCCTGGGCTGCCAAAGCTCAGGTAACATGGAATGGTCACATAAACTATTGAAGCTCATTTTGTCTCAGAACCAACCCAATTGTTTGCATTTGTCCAAAGATGTGGTTTGTTCCAGTGTCTGGGGGAGAATTTGGAGCAACCTAGTTAATACAGTTTAAGGTTGTGTTCGGTAGTTTTGACCCACATTAACTCAGAACAGATCTGTGCATCATTTACCTGCTATGTAGCTGATTCACCAGCCTTTCACGCTAAATCATCAGTTTTTGTTGAAAGTTTTATGTTACAAAATTATATTTGTACCTTTAAGTGTTCTCAGTAATGTTAATTTTGGTTGTAACAAGTTACAGCAGAGGTGTTCAACAATTAGATTCCTGGGGAAAGGTGGGGGTCTAATTGTTATGTCCTTAAATACTCCTTTCCATTTTGTATCCTTCCCTTTGTGGTTACCCTTTGTGGCTTATTTTTGAGTTACCTTTGTGGCTTCCTTTTATGGATCTCCTGTGTGGAGGTTTACTTTGTGAACGTTTTCTCCTGTATGGATATTTTATTTTACTTACAATAAAGTAAGTTGACTTTATGCTATGGAGTTTTTCTCAATGACCACATTACTTCTGGGCTAAGCTGAAGCTGCTGCATTTTGTTTTACTCTGCAAAATTAGGTTTGTGTTTTATACATAATCCCTGACAGTTTTGGTGTGCCAATTGTAAATTCCAGCTGTTATGCTTTGTTCTAAAAGAGATATTCCTTTTTCTCACCGTTCTTTCAGAAAAAAATGCTTCAAATTTTAAAAAAAGAGGGAGGTGGATTCTTTCCATTAATTTTTCCTCCACCACCTCAACCTAGCATTCATATACCTTCATATATTTATCTGAAATTTGCTTCTCAGCAATTTCCATTTAGTCTTAGTGTTCTGGCACAGCAGTGCCAACAGGGCTCTGTTTTTTATTTGTTGCACTGCAAGTTTGCATGTATCTTGTAGGTCAGTGTTTCCCAACCTTTTTTGAGCCGCGGCACACTTTTAACATTAAAAAAATCCGGGGGCACACCACCAACCAAAATGACACTTTAACACAGTAAAGAACGGCTGGGGGATGGTGGCCTGCTGGGAGCAGCTGCTAGGAGTGCCAAAGCCAGGGGAGGGGCGGAGCCAGGCCGCGCCATGCCCCGTGCCATGCCCCGCCCCCTCCACGCGGCTTGAGTTCTCCCACAGCTTTGCCAGCCTTGAGGGGGCAGTGTCAAGTCAGCGATGGCAGAGCCAGCACAATGCTGGCTTGGCACTGCCCCCTCAAGGCTGGCGAAGCTGTGGGAGCGCTGACGCCGGGGGCAGGGGCGGAGCCAGGCCGCGCCATGCCCCGCCCCCTCCCCCGGCTTCAGTTGTCCCACAGAGGAGAAGCATGAGCGGTGGACGGGCTTCAGTAGGCGGGGCTCCTCCTCCGCGCGGCTTCAACGAGCGAGGGGTGGGAGTCGTAGTGGGAGTCATGGCAGATAGGAGGCTGGCTGGGGAAATGGCTGAAGGAGACGGCGCCCCGGCCCCTTCTTCTTCGCCGCCACTCGGCCCTTCCTCCTCCTCTCCCAAGCAGCAGGAGTTCGGCAGGAGGAGGGGAGAAGGAAGGGGGGCAGAGAACTTTTCTCGCGGCACACCTGATGATCGCTCATGGCACACTAGTGTGCCACGGCACACTGGTTGAGAAACACTGTTGTAGGTGACTTCCTTAGTTTGCATTTACAGGCCCAGAGGGCTGCCAATCAATCTAAAGTAGCAGACCCGCCTCTATTCCTAGGTTTTGGGAGGGAAAGAGGATGCTTTTCCTCAGTCTTAACAGCTGCTCTACAGGAAAGGACGTGATTTAAAGCTGCCTGTTCTTTCCAACTTGGAAAAGGCTTTAAATCTTACAGCTTTGCTGAGGTAACAGATACAGCTTTGCTGGGATAACAGATACAGCTTTGCTGCTGTAACAGATCCCAATTTGCTGGGGTAAAGGAACAGCTTCACAATCCTTTGTGAAGAAGGGATCACCTGCAATCCCACAACCTGGCTAATCAAAGGAAACCTTGCATGGTACGAGACGTCTGGCTATCCATAACGCAGCTTGTAGTCGGAAGAAGGGTCCTCACGCCAGCAAGGTAAAGAAAGATTGCCCAAGGGAAGGGTCATAGGTTTTCCCCCGAAAGAGAAGACCAGCTTTGCCCAGTTTGCTAGCCCTGTTGCTGCAGACTGAGAAAGTCACCAGTTTGTTAAGAAGCAAGCCTTCCAGTTTGTTAAGAAGCAAGCCTTCCAGTTTGTTAAGCCCAAATAAAGAACTTTGTTATACTTATTTTAAGCCTCAAAGGACCTTTATTATTGGGGAAAACTAAGGGACCTTTCCAGCTGAGGCACCCCGGCGTCCCGTTGGGCATACAGAAGTCACGTCCAAGAAATAGCCATTCTACAGGCCCAGTGTGCGACAGCACACTTAGTCTATTCTCTGGAGTACCACTGACTAGGTTATCTGTTCCAGATTTGCTCCACGTTTAAAATGTTTAGGGTTTTTTGGGACGTATTGAGCAGCAACCAGAAAGGAGTCATGGAAATGCTTTTTCATGATAGAAAGATTGTTGTATACACAGAAGTGGAAGAATACATTAATATCCGTGAAAGAAGAATAGTTACTAATATCCATGGAAGAAGAATAGTTCCGCGCTAACAGAAATGAATGCATTATCTATTTTAATAGGAGAGAAACCCTTATATTTCTTTAAATAACTGAAATACATTTGTAAACTATTTAGAGGCCCAAACATGTTGGTTATGGAAATTAATATGATATACAGTAGTTATCATAATACTATTATATTAGATAGTATTATATTATATGATAATATGTTGAAAAGAAAGTTAGGAGTTACTATATTTTTTAAAAAAATTCTATTTACTTTTCTCGGGTTTTAGTTGTTTCCTTTGTGTGAACATTTATTGTGTCTGCCAAAACTGTAATAAGTTGGGGTGTTTAGGACATTGATATAGAACTCCGGAAGTCAAGATCTAAGTCCCTACTGTTCTATGAAACAAGGTAAGGTTGGGTCATACAAATGGAATAGGTGGGGGAAGGGGTTATGTGGTCTATGATCAAATCACTGGAACTGAAGTTAAAGGTACTTAAATTCGAATACAACAAAATAAATAAATAGAAAATTAGACAAATATATAAGTTGATATAAGATTTAATGCTGTACTCTAAAGCTGCACCGTTAACATGATTTAAGCCAGTTGTCAAACTTTTTCAGCTGTGGAGCCCTTTTTGAAACAAAAATTTATTGTGGACCCCCAAGAAATATTTATACAATAATAACAGAAAATGAACACTTCAAAGTACTCTGGGACTTCCGAATTCAGACTGACAGAGTTTTGGAGCACAATATCTCACGATCATGTTAAAAAACAAAGTATGGATTGTCGATGTTGCATTCCCAGGTGACAGCAGGATTGAATAGAAACAACTGGAAAAGCTGACACAATATGAGGATTTAAAGATTGAACTGCAAAGACTCTGACACAAGCCAGTAAAGGTGGTCCCAGTGGTGATCGGCACACTTGGGGTAGTGCCAAAAAACCTCGGCCTGCACTTAAACATCGCGCTGACAAAATTACCATCTGTCAGCTGGAGCCCCCGGTGGCGCAGTGGGTTGAAGTGCTGAACTGCTGAGCTTCTTGACTCAAAGGTTGCAGGTTCGATTCCGGGGAGCGGCATGAGCTTCCGCTGTCAGCCCCAGCTTCTGCCAACCTAGCAGTTCAAAAACATGCAATTGTGAGTAGATCAATAGGAACCGCTCCCGCGGGAAGGTAACAGCACTCCATGCAGTCATGCCAGCCACATAACCTTGGAAGTGTCTATGAACAACGCCAGGTCTTTGGCTTAGAAATGGAGATGAGCACCACACTCCAGAGTCGGACACGACTGGACTTAATGTTGGAAAAATCTTTACCTACCATTACCAGCTGCAAAAGGCCACCCTACTGGGATCTGCATGCATTATTTATTGATGCATCACACAGTCCTAGACACTTGGGAAGTATCTGACGTGTGATCCAATACAACAGCCAGCATAGTGACCTTGTTTGCTGTGTATTACTACTCTCTCTCGGCATTACTTTGCGAATGAAGATTCTTAGGAAGGACTCATCCCACGCTTTTTACAAGCGCGTTGATGACTAAAAAGGCCAGTCTGAGATAGGCAAGTTCGGTTGCAGAAAGCACAGCAGAAAGTCTCCTTGGGTGATGTTGTATCTAAGTTGTGGTTCTTTCTGCGTTGTCATTTCTCTTCGAGACCCATTCGGCGTATCTTCTCAAAAGAGGCCGCAGCATTGTGAATAGTGTCTCCATGCCTCCCGATGTGAGGCCAGGGTGGACCATTGTTGGTGATCAATCTGGCCGAGTCTGAGATGTTGTTTCAGGGAGTCCTTATATCTCTTTTTGGGGGCGCCTCTCTTATGCTGACCCTTGGCGAGTTCACCTTAGAGTAGTATCTTTAGGAAGCGGTGGTCCTCCATCCAAGAGACGTGCCCTGCCCGGCGCAGCTATGTTCTCAATAGCATGGCCTCTATGCTGGTGATCCCTGCTTGCTCAAGGACAGCAACATTCATCATATAGTCAGTCCAGTGTATATTTAGGATTGTGTGAAGACAGCGCTGATGAAAGTGTTCAAGGAGTTGTAGGTGCTGGTGATAGGTGACCCATGTTTCAGACCCATATAGGAGAATAGACAGTACGATAGCTCTGTAAACACTGATTTTGGTGTTTTGCCTCAGGTGCTTGTTGCTCCAGACTCTTTTGTGAAGCCTTCCAAATGCACTATATGCCTTTGCTAATCTGTGATCTATCTCTTTATCAATCTTGATGTCTGAAGAGATGATGCTTCCCAGGTAGGTGAACTGCTGAACGGACTTAAGCACAGATTTGCCTATGCTGACGTGGGGGTGATGGTGTTTTTCCTGTTGTACGGGCTGGTAGAGGACTTCCGTTTTCTTCAGGCTGACTTTCAGCCCAAACAGCTCTGCAGCTGTTGCAAAGCAAGATGTTACCGTGTTTCCCCGAAAGTAAGACACCCCCGATTGTAAGACGTATCGGGGGTGTCAGAGGGGTCGGCTAATGTAAGCCGTACCCCGTATGTAAGACATACCTCCTCCTCGTCGCCGCCGCCGCAACCGGCCCATCGGCCGCGGCACACCTCCGCGGCACACCTCCTGCCAGGCCTCCAAGGAAGGGTGGGGGAAGAGCGCCATGGGCGGGAGAAGCGGCGCTGCGTCACTCTGACGTGTCGTCCCTTCTCCCCGCCCATGGCTCTCTTTCCCCACCCTTGGAAGGGAGGAGGAAGAGCGCCATGGGCGGGAGAGCGGCGCTGCGTCACTCTGACGCGTCGTCCCTTCTCCCCGCCCATGGCGCTCTTCCTCCTCCCTTCCAAGGGTGGGGAAAGAGAGCCATGGGCGGGAGAAGGACGACGCGTCAGAGTGACGCAGCGCCGCTCCCCGCCCATGGCGCCTTCCTCCTCCCTTCAAGGGTGGGAAAGAGAGCCATGGGCGGGGAGAAGGGACGACGCGTCACTCTGACGCGTCGTCCCTTCTCCCCGCCCATGGCGCTCTTCCTCCTCCCTTCCAAGGGTGGGGAAAGAGGCCATGGGCGGGAGAAGGGACGATGCGTCAGAGTGACGCAGCACCGCTTCTCCCGCCCATGGCGCTCTTCCTCCTCCCTTCCAAGGGTGGGGAAAGAGAGCCATGGGCGGGGAGAAGGGACGCCGCGTCACTCTGACGTGTCGTCCATTCTCCCCGCCCATGGCGCTCTTCCTCCTCCCTTCCAAGGGTGGGGAAAGAGTGCCATGGGCGAGGAGAAGGGACGACGCGTCACTCTGACGCGTCGTCCCTTCTCCCCGCCATGGCGCTCTTCCTCCTCCCTTCCAAGGGTGGGGAAAGAGAGCCATGGGCGGGGAGAAGGGACGACGCGTCAGAGTGACGCAGCGCCACTTCTCCCGCCCATGGCGCTCTTCCTCCTCCCTTCAAGGGCGGGGAAGAGAGCCATGGGCGGGGGAGAAGGGACGACGCGTCACTCTGGCGCGTCGTCCTTCTCCCCGCCCATGGCGCTTCTCCTCCCTTCAAGGGTGGGGAAAGAGGCCATGGGCGGGGAGAGGGACGACGCGTCACTCTGACGCGTCGTCCCTTCTCCCGCCCATGGCGCTCTTCCTCCTCCCTTCAAGGGTGGGGAAAGAGAGCCATGGGCGGGGGAAGGGACGACGCGTCAGAGTGACGCAGCGCCGCTTCTCCCGCCCATGGCGCTTCTCCTCCTCCCTTCCAAGGGTGGGAAGAGAGCCATGGGTGGGGAGAAGGGACGACGCGTCACTCTGACGCGTCGTCCTTCTCCCGCCCATGGCGCTCTTCCTCCCCTTCCAAGGGTGGGGAAAGAGAGCCAGGGGCGTGGTAAAGCGGCGACGCGTCACTCTGACGCAGCGCCGCTTGCCACGCCTCTGGCTCTCTTCCCCACCCTTCCTTGAGGCCTGGCAGGAGGTGCGCCGCGGAGGTGTGCTGCGGCCGATGGGCCGGTTGCGGCGGCGGCGTGACGGCAGCAGCAGCGGCAGCGGCGCTGGCGGCGGGGGCGTGGCAACGGGATACGGCTTACCGTCGCCCAATGTAAGCCGTACCCCGAAAGTAAGACGTAGGGGGACTTTTCGGGGGGGAAAGAAAGTAAGACGCTGTCTTACTTTCGGGGAAACACGGTAGGTGCTGTAGAGTGGCTTCTGAATGAGCGACAAGGGCAGCATCAGAAACCCCAGGGGCCATCCAGTTTAACTACCTTCTGCTTTGTAGGTTAAGCACAATCCAAGCACCCCTTAAGTGGTAGGAAGGATATAGGGTTTTAGCCGGCAGAGAGGAAGGGTCTAGGTGGTGAAAAAAATAGTCTGGCAGCAAGTTGAAAGGATGTGTGCCCTGGTAGGACACTACTGTTATGGCTATTGCTGCTGTTTCAGTAGCTCCAAAAATTAATTTCCCTGCATTTCTCAGGAGAAGGAATAGAAAGAAAGAGGAGGAGGCAGGAAACAGCATGCTGCCGTGAGCCCCTCACTATCACTTGTGGAACACAATTTAGAAACCTCTGGTCTAAGCTCTTGCACAACTGCATCATTTTAATTCTTTCTACATTGTTTAATTCTCTCAGCTCCTAGACACGGTTCATTTTGTAGTTTTCACAGATGATGTCAATGTTTTATGTTCATGTTATGATGTGTCTTTTTATAGTTTTAATGGTTTTTAATGGTTTTAATTCATATTTATACAGTATGTTACCAATTTAGTTGGGTTGTTTTTATATAGATGTTCGGCATTGAACTTTTGCCATTTTGCCATGTTGTACACCACTCCGAGTCCCCCCAGAGGTGAGAAGAGTGCTATAGAAATGACATAAGTAAATAAACAAATAAATAAATAAATCTCCTTACCAAAGCACAAAACCACTTGTTGGTTGGATGATGGGATAATGGGACATGTAATCCTCTATATCCACAGTTGCAGAGAATCAGCAGAAGGTGGTTGATGGTTATTTGAGCATACAGAAGCAAAAAGAACAAAGTTTGGCTTCTTGTAAAAATATGCACAAACTTTAATTTACAAACATAGTTTTAAATAAACAATAAAGCAGCAACATGCTCTTTCAATAAACAGTCCATGTGGAGATAGAAAAACAAAACATATAACGCAGTTCTTCTTCAGCATACTCCCACACATTCTTCAGCAGCAGGCTTCTGTGTTAACTCACACAGTATTGCACCGCCCAGCATACCTGTCACCATTTCAGCATTCCAGTAGTTTATGAATGCATTTCTCCAAGCTTATGAATGAATTTCTCTCAGCTATAAATGCATTTCTCCAAGCTACAGCATTACAGCATTACAGCAGTATAGGAAACCATTTCTTCAAGCCAATAAATGCATTTCTCCAAAGCTTATGTTGAGGCTTTCCTTGCAGCTCCAGCTCCAGCAGCTTTTCCAAAACTACTCTCAAGCCATTCAGCATATCAGCCAGGATATCAGCTACAGCCAGTACATCAGCCAGGAACTCCAGCCAGCAAAATAGACAGTAAGAGCCTCCAGCATATCCAGTAAAAGCCTGCTAAAGCCTAACCCAATCTGTAACATAGGAGATTTATACAAACACAGCTGCCACACCCTACTGGAGTCAGGTAAAACTCAGCTGCAGCTATTCAGACACACCTACAGAAATAATTTTTAGAAAATGGGATAAAAGAAATGTAGATAGATTAATAGGACCAATGAAAGGAACTATGCAAGTGTGGAAAAAATGGCAAGGGAAAATAAGTAGCTTAAAATCCAAAATGTCAACAGTATGGACAATTAATAAGGATAAGGAATCAAATATGAATAGAAATATCCAGATATTGAAGGAAAAGGGAATAGAGAGGGTAGAACAATTATATAACAAAGAGGGAATGGTAAGTGAGGATAGAATTAAACAATGGCTTGGACAAGAAAATTGGTTACAGATAAGAGCAATTTGTGCATACTGTAGAATAAAAGATAATATTAATATGGTTAAGAGTGAAGATACCGCCTTTGAAAAGATAATAAGAGACAAATGGGAAGGAATGAAGGCACAGGCCAGCAATATATATATAATGCTATTAGAGGCAGATGGAGGTACAATACGGGATTTGAAAAGTATGTGGGAAATGGAGCTACAAATTACGGAACAAGAGATGAGAAATGTGGTAGAGATTATAGGGACGAAAAGAAATACCAAAGTACGAGAAATGAGGAGGAAAATACTGCATAAATGGTATCGTACACCCTGTCAATTAGCATACTACTATAAAAGGGTAGTAGTCAGTGCTGGCACGGATGCCAACAGAAAGGGCGATTTATGCACATGATGTGGGAATGTGAATATATACAACATTTTTGCAGACTATACAAAATCAGGCAAAACAAATTCTAGGAAATGAGTGGATCATAACAAAGGAAATTGCGGTAATAGGAAAAATGGTGAAAACGGAAAATGATAGGGAAATAAAAGAAGCAATAATAGAATGTGCACAAGCAGTAATAGTATTAGGATGGAAAGATAAATCAAAATGGACAGTAAACAAATGGTATCATTATATGGTGGAACAAATGGAATTTGAAATTATGAATGGGAAATTAAATGCTTCAAAAATCAATGAAAATAGAATGAGAAAAATGGAAGAAAGATGGACAAGGGTAAAGAATCATATTATGAAGCATTCTGGAGATCAAGCCATAAGAAATAGGATACAAATGTTATATAGTATATAGTATATAGAATGGAAAGGTATAAAGATAAAGATATAAAAAAAAAAAATGTCTCCATAAGAAATGAATATATAAAAGGGAACAATCCTCATGTTGGTGGTGGGAAGTGCAAATGTTCTGTGAGTGCTTGGTATGTTTTTTTTTTTGTGTGTGTTAAAATAAAATAAAAAATTTGTTAAAAAAAAAAAAAAAAAAAAAAAAAAGACACACCTACAGTAGTACTACTACAGCACATAAACCAAAAGAAATAGATACTCACAACTCAAACAATTGTTTTATATCTTTACATTCTGACACCACTCTCTGCCTCTCTTCAATTCAGTGATTTTGTTTTTGTCTTCTCTCCAGCATTTGTTATTGTATGTGGCCATTTCAAATCAGGATGGCTCATTACACAAAATAAAAGCCAAATTATGTCCTTCCCACCAGAAATGAAGGTGTTGAATCTGACTCTGAGATGTTTATATTTTCTGCTTAAGTAACTGTTTGATTTTGCGCAGGCTTAGGAAACAAGGGTGACTTCACCACGCAGGAAAGCTTCAATGTTATACTACAGCTGCCGAGGGTCAACATGCAAAAAAGGGGGTTGTATATTGTATAGGTTCCTCAAAGATTCAGCCATTCCCTTCCAGCACCAAAGTAATAAAAACAGCATTTCAAAATCACATTTAGTACTGTTTCTATTCTTTTGCTGAAATCTGGGTACATTTTTGTCTAGTTCAGTACAAAAACATGTCCAATGAATTTGTAGCTGTAAGCAGCAACCACCCATTGACTTTACTGAAGGGAGAAGCCAACCAACACTAGATCAACTCTATCAGTCACTACAAAGAACAGGGTTGAATAGGCTATTGAGATATATGAGTTTCATTGAACCTTAAATTTGACTTCATTTTCTCATTTTGATTAGCTCTGTATTTTTCATATTTATTTTTCCTTGTGTCAAATCCTTTTTATTATTTGTAAGATGGTTTTTGAGATCATATTTCTGAAAAGTCAATAATAATGCACTGAATAAATAGGTGCACCACCTAAATGTACTAGGAAATTGCAAATTGATTCTGGATTGAGATGAGGATCAGATGTATCTCAACACAATCTTTCATGGGGAAATAACTTGAGGAACACTAAAAGATATATGAGCAAATTTTGATATTTTCTTTCCCTGGAAATTCTTTAATCATTTTCCCCAAGTATTGACTTTCAAACTCAGTTCCCTGATTGCCTATGAACACTCATTAGTTAGGGTGAATTGAGGAAGAAGCAAGCATCATCTTGTGATAATTTCAGTTACAAATTTTAATCAGGATACAATTGCCTCCAAAAGATGACTGTATATTTCAAAACTTGACTACAAATTGTTTTTAAAAGAGGGAGGCATTGGAGAGTAGAGTGAGTGGGACTTGGGTAAGTTAAAAACACAGTCTGGTGTTGATGGTTTAGTGCATTACAATTCCAGGCACATATAAGGTTCTCATTTCAAAAACAATTAAGATCAATGAGTGGAGCAATGATTAAACCTCTACTTATCTGCCATGAAAGGAGCAGGAAAAAATATGCAAGTCTTCTTGCAACTCTAGCCACCATAGGATTGTGGCAAGATATTATAGTGGGATGTCCAGTTATTGGGAAAGCGCTTGAGAAGAGTGAAAGTATCCATAGCATCTGTTTCTGTGGCAACTAAGCATATGTTTCTTTTGGTACTATTACAATGCTATACAATTGCCTTGGCAATGGAGGTATAACCTCCTCTCCCACCCATGAGATTAAAGTAGGTTTATGAACCATAGCAAACCATTGGCTTCTTGGAAGATCTTTCATCATAGTCATTCAGGGACAATATAGTAAACATTATGAAACTATAACATTATGTAGGGAAATTGAACTGGCTACATAGCACTACAACTTCAGCACTTTTTCTGCATTGTCTCTGACTGTCTTTGATCAGGGGTGGAAGGAGCAAGCCAAAAGAAGGGTGATGCTGATACTGAAACAGCAGTGGAAGAAGAAATAAGATCCATTATCTGATGAGAAAAGCAAAGCATTGACTATGTTTACAGTATCATGTAGGCAAATCTGATTGGCTAGAGAGCACCATATCATAAAGGTTTACATGTTATGATTGACTAAGATGATTTAGGAATGGATGCAGGCCAAAGGTGTGAGTTGGAAGCCGATAAAGCCGCCAGAGAGTGGGTCAAAATCATTATTTGTTGAAAACAATAACAGAGAGAGAGAGAGAGAGAGAGAGAGAGAGAGAGAGAGATCTGGTTTTTCATATATGAATATTCAGGACAGCATCAATTGAATGTTACCTTCCTTGCATATGATATGGATAAAAAACTTTCTCCATTTGTTTCCTGCTCTAGAAACCGTACTCATTAAGGAGGTGGTGCTAAGGTCTGTCAACTCACAAGTGAGCAGGAGGTGGAATCAGTGGGTACGAAGTAATGGTAATAAGGCAGGAAGCATGCCAGCACCTGTGAGCACAAGTAGAGGTATGGCCTTGATAGGTAACAAAGAAGGGACTGAATGGCCTTGGGGGGGATAAGAATACGTAATTGGGAAGGATCTAACAACAGTCACAGACTGGAACTCGGGCTTTAGTGAGCTATCTTTCACTTAATAACCAACAATCGCCATAGTCAGCTGACTGTTTTCAGACTTAACCGGGTACCATAGGTTTTTGCAAAACTTCATAGGGATACATCGATCTAGCTGCCACCAATTCTACCGAAATTAATATGATGGCCCTAGGTGGCCACCTGACACAAAACACCACAGATAAAATATTATGGACAGAATATGTTGGCATAATTTCCACTTTTATTGGAATTGGGCCAATTATTGTTAAGGCCAGCTTTATTGTTAAGGCATATCTGGCAAGAGCCTTTTCTCCTTTTCAATATTTAAACATTATCTATATGGCTTTAGTGGATTTTATGGCCAACTAATGTACAATGAGCATTTCTGTGTCGAGGCATCCAAGTTTCCCACCCACAGGTGGGATTGCACTGACAATGAATTATGGATACAAGTAATAACTATATCCCATCCAGTTAATGGAGAGAGGCCTGATAGTGACCATTTGATCCAAAACTGCAAAGGGAGGCAGTCTGTTCGAAAATAAGGCCCCTCAACAGCAACAGTTATTGTTCTGTTGGAAGTACTCTACTCAGGGCATGTGTTCCAATAAACTGTTCAAATTTCAGTATTTTGCATATATTGCAATGGAGCACACACCACCAAGAATTGATTTAAAAGCCCCTTCCAGGAATAGCCAAAAGAAAAATACACCAACAGTGCCAGGTAACTCTGCAGTTTCAATGAGGTCTCACCGCAATGAACATATCAGAGCTGGACCTTGGTTGGATATTAAGTAACCTTTTATCACAACAGCTGACTCCTTCCATAGTGAATGTAAGGATGGTTTTATTATACCTTATCAAGAAGAATGGGCTGCCTATGTGATTACACAAAATTGGGGGGGGGGGTAGTGCGCAGAAATCCTTGGACACATTTGCAAAAAGTGGTTTCACAATGCCAGTATTCAGCAAAGGTGGTAAAGCAGAACTAGAGACAGACTTTGTATTTCTAGGTGCAAAGATTACTGCAGACACAGATTGCAGCCAGGAAATCAGAAGATGTTTACTTCTTGGGAGAAGATCAATGACCAGTCTCGATAAAATAGTGAAGAGTAGAGGCATCACCCTGGCAACGAAGATCTGCATAGTTAAAACAATAGTATTCCACATAGTAACCTACGGATGTGAAGCTGGACCATAGGGAAGGCTGAGCGAAGGAAGATAGATGCTTTTGAACTGTGGTGTTGGAGGAAAATTCTGAGAGTGCCTTGGACCACAAGAAGATCCAACAAGTCCATACTTCAGGAAATAAAGCTTGACTGCTTATTGGAGGGAAGCATATTAGAGTCAAAGATGAAGTACTTTGGCCACATAATGAGTAGACAGGAAAGCTTAGAGAAGACAATGATGCTGGGGAAAATGGAAGGGAAAAGGAAGAGGGACTGACCAAGGGCAAGATGGATGGATGGTATCCTTGAAGTGAATGGCTTGACTCTGAAGGAGCTGGAGGTGGTGACGGCCAACAGGGAGCTCTGGCGTGGGCTGGTCCATGAGGTCACAAAGAGTCGAAAGCAACTAAATGAATAAAGAACAAGCAACCATGATGTGGGATCTCAAGCAATGTTATGGGATAGATCCTTTGTCTTATCTTGACTGACACCGTGCTAGTGAATTTTGTACACCCACAAAGGTTCACAATTCTATATGCATGTCATATATAGATCTCATAAAATATGAAAACTCTTAGTCTAGATCTTGTGAAAGCTCTGAAATTTAGCAAGCATAAATAGCAATTAATTAAGCAAGCAACAGGAATGGCCAGCCACCGAAGACTGCATGGATTATGTATGCCATAATAATGCTACAAAATGCTCTTCTTTTTATTTCTTTACCAGACCTCTTTAATGTTTGTACGTAAAATTTGATCTTAAATCCAGTGAGCTCCATTATAATACAGTCCACTTGTATGAAAGGGGTTTCTTCAAGACAGATTAATGACTTAGTTCTACTTGAAAGCATTTTGTCATTCACTCTGTCCTGAATCTGCAATTTGTTCTCCATTCCACTGTTTGAATTCAACATGCAAGCCAGAGTTCAGCAGCCCATAAGAAAGAGAAAGACAGCTCTGTTTAATTTATTTGCCTCAAGTGATGGTTAGAGCAGGATTATTTAACTCAAAAGAACTAGTAAATAACTGACAACCTATAACCAGACTGAAAGAACTTTAGAAGCTTCTCTGACATAACCGACTATCTCAAGAATTCATCCATCCACCTGATTATGGAAACAATATTTGTGTGTGTTTCACAAATAAAGCATAGGGAAAAAACCGAGTGGAAATTCTTAATCAAGCAACTGCAACTGTACTACATAGACCTCATAAAATAGTGACTTAAGTGTTCAGCATGACTCTGTTCTATTTATGCAACTTATTTATTACGTTATACATAGAAAAGAATGAATTGCACATCTAGTGAGAAGAGCTTTCTAGCTACCAAATATGCACATAATTGTAAGTCAAGCTCATGTATAAATCGAGAGCAGATATGAAGGTAAAAATTATGGATATTGATATACTCATATCAAAGCACCATTCTATGAAGAGCCAGCACCATCTCAAGGGGCCAACCACCTGTAGCCATCCCTCCACAATTTTCCTGCCCAGAAATTTAAAATGCCTTTTGCTATTCAGTTCAGAGAAGGGGATGGTTGTGCACATCTATCTATCTATCTCAAAGAAAGGAACCACTCCTTTCTCTAGGTAGAGTGGTGAAAGGCAAGAGCTTAGTCTATTCTGGAAGAACCCAAAAGAAGCCTCAACCCTCTTCATTCATTTGGCCTGACTTTATAGAGGAACTGTCAAAGAGCTACCCAGGAATTCAAAAAGGCATTCTGCCCAGGCATTCAAAAAGGTCAGAGAAGACATGTCAGTGCTTCTTTTAGATTATCCTGGGACAGACAAATCTCTCCCTTTTACCACTCCCGTCAGAGATGAGGATAGTCTCTTGTTTGATAATAGTTAATAACTAGGCTTGGTCTCTGCGGTTTAAAAATTATTTGAAATCGGATTCGATTCATTAGTCAAGATGGCGACCGCTGTAGAGCTCCCTTCGGGTGAGCTCCAGCATGGCCTCCTTGATTTCCTGGACTCGTCTGGCCAGTCCCGCCGATCCCTCTCTGGGGAGACGACGGTCGATTGCCAAACCCAGGGGTTTGTTTTTGGTGACCCGCAGACACCAGATAACCTAATTTGGCTGGGGAAAGCAACGGAACTACCGTGGAGGACACCCAAGATGTCCGAGGATAGGTGGGTCATCCGAACCATGACGGCCTCCAGCACACACTTTCTGAGAATGTTCGGCAGAAGATCGTTCGGCAGAAGATCGTTCCCACTGACCCCCTTGAAGGCGGAGCAGCCAGCCGACTGGAGAGCCCAGCTCTCCAAGACACATGGGGCCCAAAGGAGCAGCTCCCCACTGAGGCCGTGGCAAGTGGCTCAGGATCTTCCCTCCGACCAGCTTGACCCTCGTGTATATGCTGAGCTGCTCGAAGAGAACACCAGGCTCATGGACCACGTCACGGAATTTGGGAACAGATTTTGCAGTCTACTGGAGACACTGGGGATCCCTACAGAACAGATCCCAATCTTGAACCAGAAACCTAACAGCCTGGATGACCCCCCACGAGTCCCCCCTCCACAGACCAAGACTTTGTGTGGGACCAGTCATGGGATTTTCCCACCAACGCCTTGGAGGTGGACCGGGAGAGGCCTGCACCTAAAGCCGAAGATATGCCAATTAGCACTAGAGGCAACCCAGATCAGTATCACCCACGGGATCCTCCTAGCGAGGACCTGGGAGTGAACTGGGAGAGGACTACCCCCGATGCTGGGGACGAACCAGTCTTCGTGGAGGACAACGTGCCTAAGATGACATTGAGTGCTGACGATCGGGATGACCCCCAGACTAGCCACTCACCTTCTATGGAGGATCCATCCAGAGGCCCTGAAAGCCCATTGACGACCCCCGGAGACCCACCGGCGTTGGCAGGTTCGTTGTTGGCCGCATTTGACATTTCGTCCATCCTCCCCCCCAGATGCCTGCAGGCATCGATGTCGTGTTGGGAGAAGTTGGGGGAGCCTACTCGAGGAGGAGAGACCCAACATGGCGTGTGTCCTTGAAGACGGCCAGCCATCCCATGTGCTGGGGTCTCGGGGAAAAACGGCACCTGGAAGCAGTCGGCCTCCAGAAGTCCCGCCCTCAGAAGACCCCGCCCCTAGCGATGACCTGGTAGGAAGCAACGTGGCCCCCGGAAGAGAAGGAGACGACGCCGGAAGCGGAAGGAAGGCGATCACGTCATCCCTCATGCCATGGACTGGAGGATAGGTCCAGCCCCCTGCCGGAGAGGCCGAAGGGACCGAGTTCGCAGAGCTAGTTCCCCTGCTGGCTCGCCAGAAGAAGGACGATTAAAATCGAGAGTGGTGAGGCCCCGGAGGACGTTCTCAACCAGGACATTCTGGAGCTCCTGCTACAAGCAGTTGAAGCTCTGAGGGGCCCACCTAGCTACCATGAAAGACGATGAGGACACCGTGCAGACGGGCCGGGACTCTCAACGCAGACTCTCACATGGGAGTTTGCGGTCTCCGCCCTCCACCTGCGCCCTGGTACCGGGATCCTGCTGGGACCTCCCTGCCTGCCCTCTTTTGATGGCAGGGTGGTGCCTTAGTGGATACCGCCGCTGACCTTGGCCTCCCCCCCCACCCTTTTGTTTTTCCCTATGCATATTGTGTATTGTGTTGTTTTGATGTTGCCGTCGGGCTACTCAAAGTACTGGAAACCGCTCCGAGCCTTCAGGGAGTGGCGGTATACAAGTTTGAAGTAATAAGTAAATAAATAAATAAAGCTAATTTTGATGTTTACCACACCTCGAGCGCCAACCCAGAAGTGGACTTTGTTTACCGAACCTGGAGGCTGGAATATTTCTTAATTATTGTAATTAATTCTTAATTATTGTAATCACACACCTTCTCCCTGTCTTCTCCTGGCTCCCCCTCGGTTCCCACCTTCATTCATCTTATTGCTGCAGCCTACCTAGCACCTTCACCTCACCATCCTGTCCTCCTGTCCCTGTGAAGCTGCATGAATCCTGTTATTTTTTTAAAAAATCCGCCAAAATAGCAAGTGTCGCAAAAGTTTTCCTACGCGACCAGAGAGCTGATTTACGGCGCTAGCTAACAACCACGAGTTTGACGAACCATCGCAAAAGTTTTCCTGTCTTGCCGCTTGTATGCCGGCAAGCTTGAAAGAAGTGTGTAGAGGACAGCAGCCAAACAAAGCCTCATTACTTGAGAGTGAGTCCCTGGAGAGTGGCTCTCAATCTTAGGTTCTCCATTGCTTTGGCTGTTTTAACCAAAAGACTTCAACTCCCAGAAGCCTCAGCCAGCTTGGTCAGTGCTGAGGGGTTCTGGGAAATGAAGTCCAGACAAAGAAAGCACACTTGGAAGATCACAGAGAGCCATTGTAGGATATCTGGATCTTATCCTTTTAAATAAGTACTAGCTGACCCGGCCACGCTTTGCTGTGGCTTTTTATCTTTCCTGTGGCCCAGTCTGTATATATGTGTTGTGTGTGTTTATGTATGTATATATATGGATTTGTGTCTATGTGTACATATGTGTGTGTGTTCTTAAGTATATGTGTATGCGAGTATGTGTGTACTTATGTATATGTGTGGTTGTATATGTATATGTGTGTATGTGTGTGTATGTGTATATTTCTGTGCATGTGTACATGTGTGTATGTGTTCCTTTCTTCTCTCCTCCTTCCTTCCTCCCATCCACCCTTCCTCCTATCTTTTCCTGTCTTTTCTCCCCTCCATTCATGTTGTGCATGTCTGTATGTATGTATGTGTATTCTTTCTCTATCTCTCTCTCTCTTTCTCTGTCTCTCTCTCTCTGCGTGTCTCTCTCTCTTTCTCTCTTTCTTTTTCTCTGTCTCTCTCTGTCTCTCTCTTTCTTTTTCTCTGTGTCTCTTTCTCTCTCTTTCTTTCTGTCTCTTCCTCGTCTCTTAGCTTCCCCCCTTCCCGCTTGCATTCCTTTCTTTCCTCCTTTTCTTATCTTCTTCTTTCTCTCTTACTTCCCCCCCTTCCTGCTTGCATTCCTTCTCTTCCCTTTCCTCCTTCCTTCCTTCTCCCCCCCCCCTTTCCATCCCTGGCCCCTTACTCACTGATGGCGGGCTGGGGCGGCCGTGGCGGAGGCCGGAGGAGAGCGCCTCTCCCACCTGGGCAAATGCCTCCTCCGCCTCCTCCTTCCGCCTCCCCCACCGCCGCGGAGATCAGTAACAACGGCGCGGCGGCGGCGGAAGAGGAGGGGCTGAGGGGGAGGACAGGAGCCGGCGCCCTTGCTCCTCCTCAGCCCCTCCTCTTTCCGCCACCCCCCTCCGCTGTTGTTGCTGATCTCCGTGGTGGTGGCAACAACGGCAGGGGGGTGGCGGAAAGAGGAGGGGCTGAGGGGGAGGACGGGAGTCGGCGCCCTTGCTCCTCTTCAGCCCCTCCTCTTTCCGCCACCCCCCCCTCCGCTGTTGTTGCCGATCTCCACGTCGGCGGCAACAACGGTGGGGGGGCGGAAAGAGGAGGGGCTGAGGGGGAGGATGGAAGCCGGCACCCTTGCTCCTCCTTAGCCCCTCCTCTTTCCGCCACCCCCCCCCCTCCGCTGTTGTTGCCGATCTCCCGAGATGGCGCCCTTGCTCCTCCTCAGCCCCTCCTCTTTCCACCCCCCCTCCGCTGTTGTTGCCGATCACCGCGGCGGCGGGGGAGGCGGAAGGAGGGGGCAGAGGAGGCATCCCGTTGGCTCTTGTCTCCCTCCTAAAGCCTCATGCCGGGCAGCCTCAGAAGCGGGGATTTCGCCGGTTCTGAGGCCGTCCGGCATGACGCTTTAGGGAGGGCCCCCTCCCTCCCCGCCGCCGATGCTGCTGCTGTTCCGATTGAAGGAGGAGGCAGGGGAGGCGCGAACGTTCTAAACGTGCACGCTGGCAGCGGAGAGGCCGGGGTGGGAGGTCCGTTGGCAGTTTTTTGGGGATGGTTTTTTGGGGTGTTGGGAGGTATGTAGGTCCGGTGTTTTGCCGTTGTATGTACCTAGTGTAATGGTCCAGTCGGTTGTCAAGTTTGGTGGTTCTGGGAGCCATAGTTTTGTTGTCTATATACGACATCAAACGGACTTAACAAATATATATATATAGATGCACACACTTGGGATGGGAATAAAACTAATCCTGACTGCAGGGCTGGGGGTCTTCAATCCCCACAATCCCTTTCTTTTGGGTCTAAGTGCCGAGGCTTCTGGGAATTGAAGTCCTTTTGCACTCTTCAGGGAGATCTTTCTGCTTCTGCCAGAGCTAGTACTCAGGAGTGGGGGGTTGTCTTCTCTATACAAATATTGATCTTCTCCTCCTCCTTTCCGCTTTCCTTGCAAAACTGAGAAAAGTTACCATTTTTGGACTCTTGCTTGGTGGTGGTTTCTGGGAGTTGAAGTCCCAAAAGGCTACGGAAGCGCCCAGCGCGGCAGTGCCGCACTTGGCTGCCTCTCTCTCCACCAGGATTCACAAGTGCCTTATTCAAGGACAATTCCCCACAGGATTTCTATCCACGCTCACCAGTACAGTGAGTACTGCCAAATGGCATGACAAGACTCAGATATATCCATCTATCATTGTGAGGTTGCTACTATGAAGACCTCTGTGTGAAGTTGCTTTGTAAAGTTGCTCTAAGTTTATTATTATGAAGTAGCTATTGTGTTGATTATTGTGAAGCTGCTTTTGTGTGCATAGACTACTACTCTTGCGGAAACCACCCCTGTAGACTTGCTTGCTTTCCCCTCACACCTTGCCGATACATTGTGATTGCACCAGCCGCCTCCTCCTCCTTCTCCCTATTTGGAGTCCCATCTAGAATTCAGTGTGGTTTATTCCAGTTTTGGCCTACAACTCCCAGAAATCCCAGCCAGTTTACCAGCTGTTAGGATTTCTGGGAGTTGTAGGCCAAAACCATCTGGAATAAGCATGCGCTGGAATAAGAACTAATAACGAATTTCGTTATTAATTACGTTACATTTCAGAATTTTTTTGGAAATTTTTTGTAAGTCTTTCTATTACTAATCAAAATAAATCCCCCCCACCATTTGATTTTAGAACCACTTTTTTGGGATCAACCAACCCTATTAATAACATAAAGTACTTAAAATGACTCATTGATAAATCAACCCACTTTTTCTAGACTTGCGCATAAGTAATTCTGCTGTTTCTTATGCATCTGCAGTAACTCATGCTTAAAATTGTTTGGTCATTGCTTTTTATTTAAATCTTTTTAATGCTGTCCTTTAGCAAAGTCCCTGCTGCTGGAGACTGTGGCGGAGTGGGCGTTGAGGTTCCCTAACCTGGTTGTGCTGGGGGACTTCAACGTCCACGCCGACACAGCCTCCTCACCATCGGCAGCGGGGGACCTTGTGTCGACCATGGCGGCACTCGGCCTCTCCCTCTGCGAGTCAGGCCCCACACATCGGGCCGGTCACACCCTCGATCTGATTTTCCACGCAGGTGTCCAAGTGTCCGTCACCTCTGTCACAGAGGTGCCATGGTCGGACCACTGTGCTCTGGGAGTCCGGGTCGAGCAACCGTGCCCTCCCGGCAAAGGTGCCGAACCAATTTGGGTTCGCCCGAAGGGACCTATGGAACCAACTAGGTTCCTGAATGCCTTGAGGGATTTGGAGCCTGCCAGCGACTCGCTCGGTGAGCTGGTTACCACCTGGAACCACGCGCTGTCCTCCGCTCTCGACGAGATCGCCCCTAAACGCCCTCTCAAACCCCGCGCATCCTGTTCCCCCTGGTACACAGATGCACTAAGATCTATGAAGCGGGAAGAGACGGCTAGAGCGCAGGTGGAAGAAACTCCATGACGGGCCATCGACATCAGCTTATAAGCTTTTTATGGATGCTTATGAGCATGCTGTCAAGGAGGCGAAAAAGTTTACTATGCCTCCTTGATAGCGTCTGCGGATTCACGCCCAGCTCAATTGTTCAGGATAATTCGGCAGCTGACGATGGTCCCTACCATCCCAAACAATGACAATTCGACCCTCTCTGCTGAGGCTTTCCAGAATCACTTCGCAGACAAGATTGCGTTGCTCCGCCGGGACCTTCTCTCCACACTTGATACAGTCCAGGAGCTGGAGACCCCGTGGCCCTCCGCCGGGTACACCTTCGACCGGTTTCGACCACTGGACGCAGAGGATGTTGACAAGATTGTCGCAGCCCTTAAGCCGACCACCTGCTCCTCGACCCGTGCCCCTCCACGCTGATTCGAGCTTGCGTGGAGGGGTTACGAGGCCCTCTGTTGAAGATAGTCAACTGCTCCCTTGAGCAAGGGGCTTTTCCAGAGGAGCTAAAAGAGGCGGTGGTCAGTCCATTGCTGAAGAAGCCCGGATTAGACCCCCGCGGCTCCCTCAATTACCGCCCAGTGTCGAATCTTCCGTACCTGGGCAAGGTGATTGAGAGGGCAGCAATGGACCAGCTGCAGACCTTCTTGGATGACGCAACCTGGCTAGACCCCTTCCAGTCCGGCTTCCGTTCAGGCCATGGGACGGAGACTGTCTTGGTCTCCATCACAGATCTACTCCGCTGCCATTTGGACCGAGGTGGATCGGCGCTGCTCGTGTTATTGGATCTCACGGCAGCGTTTGATACCGTCGATTACCAACTTTTGATACACCGCCTGGCGGTGGCGGGTGAGAGGGGACAGCCCTCAACTGGCTGTCCTCCTTCCTCCAACGCCGCCAACAGCGTGTGAAGTGGGGTCTCCGGAGGCTCCCGCTGAACTGCGGGGTGCCTCAGGGGCTATCCTCTCCCGCTATTATTCAACATCTATATGCGACCACTCGCCCAACTGGTGCGGAGTTTTGGGCTGGAGTGTCATCAGTACGCTGATGATACCCAGCTCATTCTGAGGTTGGACCCCGGGGCAGTCTCTGTACCCGATAATTTCCATCTTTGCCTTGAAGCCGTCACTGGATGGCTGCGAGCCAGTAAGTTGAAGGTGAACCCGGTGAAGACGGAGATCTTGTGGCTGGGCCGCCCGGGGGGGGGGGTAGCGACCCAGTTGCCAACTTTCGATGGTGTGGCCCTCTGCCCTCAGCCATCGGTAAAAAGTCTAGGGGTCCGACTGGACTCCCACCTGTCCATGGAGGAGCAGATCGGCTGCACCTGCAGGACAGCATTCTTCCATCTCCGGTTGGCTAAACGCCTGGCTCCCTACCTCTCCCAACGCGACCTGGCTACGGTGATCCAAGCCACGGTCATCTCGAGGCTTGATTACTGTAATGCGCTCTACATTGGCCTTCCCTTGTCGATGATCCGGAAGCTTAAGCTGGTGCAGCACGCCGCAGCTCGCCTCCTCCTGGGTGCTGCAAGATCTGACCGAGCGACTCCACTCTTGCGCGAGCTGCACTGGCTTCCGATTGAATTCGGGTCCTCTTCAAGGTGTTAGTCCTCACTTTCAAGGCCATCTATGGTTTGGGGCCAGTGTACTTGAGGGAGCGACTTACCCCTATATGCCTGCGAGATCACTACGCTCCGAGGAGCTCAACCTCCTTGTGGTGCCTCCCCTCGGAACCTGCCGACTAGCCACTACACGGCGGAGGGCATTCTCTGTAGCCGCCCCAAGTCTCTGGAATGGCCTCCCGGAGGAGATCCGCGCCATCCGCGCTCTCCTGCCCTTTCGCAAGGCCTTGAAGACTTGGCTTTTTAGGAAGGCGTTCGGCTCTTAATTCAACCACATTGCCCGCTTGCCGCCTATGGTTCCCCCCAGGTTTTTTATCCCGTCCCCCCAGCCTTTGCTGAGGGTTGTGCTCTTAATATGTTTTAATCTGTTGTGATGTGTAATATGTTTTTAACTGCTTAATTGTTTTATTTCTCGGTGTTTTTGCTTCTTTGTAAACCGCTCTGAGCTCCGGAGTGAGCGGTATACTAAATCGAAGTTAATAAATAAATAATAAATAAAGTAAAGTTCCAAGGTTAATTTACAAAGTTCCAAGGCAAGTTTTCTGGAACATGGCCATACAACCTGTAAAACTCACAGCAACCCAGAGATTTCAGCCATGAAAGCCTTTGACAACACTATTTTACAAAAATCGCTCATAAACCAATCCTTATCCTCTGGGCTACAATCTCAAAGATATGACACACAAGGAAATAGTAATGGATAGAAAGATGCAACAAACTCAGGCAGTAGTCAATTTGAGTAATACATCCAGTTGCAATAAGAGATTTTTAAGTGCAATAGGAGAGTCTATTAAAACCTTCAACAGTCCCTGTGATCCAACATTTGCTGATTCTTCCTATGGGTCAATAGCACCACTGTTTAATTTATTTATTTATTTATTATTCGGTCTTGTATGCCGCCACTCCCCGAGGGCTCGGAGCGGCTCACAGTCCACATAAAAGCAAAACAATGATAAAAACATCATATTAGACCAGTGGTTCTCAACCTGTGGGTCCCCAGGTGTTTTGGCCTACAACTCCCAGAAATCCCAGCCAGTTTACCGGCTGTAAGGATTTCTGGGAGTTGAAGGCCAAAACATCTGGGAACCCTCAGGTTGAGAACCACTGTATTAGACTAAAGCAAGTTACAACATTTCAACAATAAAATGCCAACCGAAATAGATAGATTTTGCATGCCCTGCGAAAAGATGGCAAATCTTGCAAGGCACGAATTTTGGCTGGTAAGGTGTTCCAGATGGATGGCACCACAACAGAAAAGGCTCTGCGCTGAGTAGATGTTAAGTGGATGGATTTAAAGCTAGGCACTTCGAGAAGGTTCAGATCTTCAGAGCGAAGAGATCTCTGGGGTTGGTAGGGGGTGAGATGGTCCCTCAGATACATTGGCCCCAGACCATACAAGGCCTTGAAAGTTAACACCATCACCTTAAAGGTGATCCGGTGCTCAACCGGAAGCCAATGAAGCTGCTGAAGGATGGGAGTTATGTGACATCTCACTGGCACCCCAGCGAGAAGTCGCGCAGTGGCATTCTGATGGGCTTAAGTTTCCAGATCACAGACCAGGGCAGGCCAATGTAAAGGGCGTTACAGTAGTCCAGTCTCAAGATGACCGTGGCTTGGATCACTCTGGCTAGGTCATCTCTAGACAGATAGGGGGCCAGCCGTCTAGCCTGCCGCAGATGGAAGAAGGCGGTTCTGCTAACAAGTGGAGACTTGAGAGTCCATTGTCAGCAAAGGGTCTAACACAACCCCAAGGCTCTTTACTGAAGATGACGGGCATAGTGCCTTGCCATCCAGAGTAGGCATCTGATCCACCCCACTGTCAGGTCGCCTCAGCCACAGTATCTCCGCCTTTGCTGGATTCACCCTCAATCTGCTGGCACACAGCCATCCAGTAATGGCTTCAATGCACTGATGGGAATTTGAGGGTACGGAGTCTGGTCAGCCTTCTATCTTCAGAACAAGCTGGGTGTCACCAGCATACTGATAATATTCCAGCCCAAAACTTTGAACCAGTCTAGCAAGTGGCTGCATGTAGATGTTAAATAACAGAGGGGAGAGTATAGTCCCTTGAGGGACCCTGCATATTAGAGGGGCCCTCTCAGATACTATACCTCCACTTTTCTCTCCCTGTCCCCGGTTGTGCAGAAAGGACAACAACATTTTTAAGGCTGTTCCCCTAACTCCAACAATGGCAAGGCGGTGGGCCAAAGGATTGTGATCGACCGTATCAAATGCTGCTGTGAGGTCCAATAACACAAGCAGCGCTGATCCATCCTTGTCCAACTAGCATTGAAGCTGAATGGAATGCCCTGAATGGAGATCTAATCCAGCTGTGTCATCCAGGAACTGCTGCAACTGCCCCGCTGCCCCCCAACTGCCCTCTCAATCACCTTACCCAGGAATGGAAGATTCGAAACCAGGCAGTAATTGGAGGGAACTGATTGATATAAATTTGGAATCTTCAGCAGCAGGGAGACCACTGCCTCTTTTAAACCCTCTGGAAAAACTCCTTGCTCAAGGGGGCTTTTTATTATCTTCAACAGGGAGTCACGTAGTCTCTCTAGGCAAGATTTCACTAGCCAAGAGGGACACAGATCGAGGGAGCAAGTGGTCGATCTAGCTGCAGCTAACAGTTAATCGACAGCCCTTGCGTCCAGCGGGATGAACCGATCAAGGGTAGGCCCAGCAAGAGGCCACGGGGTCTCGAGTTTGCCAACTGTATCAATTGTAGCAGGGAGTTCCCAGCGGAGCACCGAGATCTTGTCTGTAAAGTAACTCTGAAAAACCTCAGCTGTAAGGGCCTGATCATCATTGTTTGGGATGGTAGGGACCATCATCAGGGAACGAATTACTTTAAACAATTTAGCTGGGCGTGAGTTTGCAGACACTATCAAGGAGGCATAATATAATTCTTTTGCCTCGATGATGGCATGCTCATAGGTTTCCATAAATACCTTATAAGCTGATCTCAATGCTTTGTCACAGATCTCTCGCCACACGACCTCTAGCCATCTCTTTTCCCGTTTCAATAGCCGAAGCTTCTTGGTAAACCATGGAGATTGGTTTTGGCGGGCTGGAGGGGGCGTCTAGGGGTGATCTCATTGAGTGCATTGGATAACCTGATGTTCCATGTATCAACTTGCACCTCGACCGAGTCACTGACAGGCTCCAGATCCCTCAGAGCATTCAGGAACCTATTGGGTTCCATGAGTCTCCTTGGGTGAACCCAAATCGGTTTGGCGCCCTTGCAGGGAGGGTGGGTCTGCTCAGAGCATGGTGATCCAACTATGGGACCTCGATGGTAGAGGTTAAGGTCACCTGGATTCTGGTACTGAAAATTATATCCAGCGTGTGACTGGCTTGATGTGTGGGACTGGTGTTACAAAGTGAGAGTCTTAGAGTCTCCATGGAAGACACTAAGTCCCTTGCTGCAGATGTAAAAGAGTCTGAGTCGGTGTGGACATTAACATCCCCCAGAACAATAAGCCTTTAGTCTAAACAGCATATCACACAAAAAGAGGGTCAGAGATTTCTAGCTCTCAGATATTGTATTTCATTTTCCTTCTTGTATGGGTGCAGCAGAAGTGCAATATTTTGTATTTCATATATTCATATGCAATTCATATACAAATGAGACCTTCTGTGGGGATTGTGGGCTGGGGTTAAAATTACTACCACAAAGACCTTTCTTGCTGCCCAGTGCCTGGCTTATCTCTTCTCAACTTTATGTTCTTGATCTGTTCTCAGGACAGATGCTGTTCAGCAATTCAGAGAAGTCTTTCTCTGCCAGTTACAACAGGCATACAGTGTTCCCTCACTCCTTCACGATTCGCTTACCGCAGACTCGCTGTTTTATGGTTTTCCCTGCACGGCACTCCTCCTCCATGCCCAACCTCCCTCTGTCCCTCCATCTCATCTTCTCTTTCCTCTCCTCTTTCCCCTCCCTTCCTTCCTTCCTCGAGCGCTCATGCCACCCTCCCCTGGCAAGAGGGACACTTTCACCTGCGCAGACCGCCTCCTCCTTGCTTTCCCTTCCTCCTTGCCTTCCTTCACCACTTTCCCTCCTGAGGCTGTGGGAAAAAAGAAGAAGAGGAGGAGGAAGAAGATGCTGGGGCTGAGAAGGAAATGGAGGGAGCTGCCGGAGCCATTGCCCCTTCAGCCAGGTTTCCTCCGGTGGCAGCTCCTGCAGAAGCAGCATGAGTTGAATGAGAGGGACAAGGGGGAAGCAGAGGATGAATATTATTTTACTCAAGTCACATTGTTTTAGTCTCAGAACAGAGCAGAAAATGATCTTGCCAAGAAGACCTCTTAACAGTTGTCATAAATTGGAAATATCTTGAAGGCACACAACAAAGTTGCCCTTATTTTGATTATGAGCACATAAGTGTGCAACCAGGTTGTGGTGACTTAAAAGGAATTAAGCACAGGATAGAAATTCCCACACTTTCATTATTTTTACAGAACTTGGTCTTCTTTGTGCAGTGAAATAGCCTGCTGGCACTTCATATAGCTGATGCATAAAACCCTTGCTTTTGCCCCTTCAGGGCAGGAGAGAGAATTAAAGCTTTAAAGGGACTATGTTCTTGGATGATAGCTCCCTCAAACCCACAGCCATCATGACAAGCATAGAACTCCAAAAAGTTAACAAACTTCCTCAGCTTCTATAAAGCAGTACTTCTTAAGATACTAGGTACAGTAGCAAGACAGTTCTCCTCATCCTCTACCCCCAACAATTCCAGGTAATATTAGTGCACTTCTTCTGCACTGGCAACCAGCTGCCATAAACTGGCACCTGTTCACAGACCACTACGCTGAACAGCAACCACACATTCTCAATTCCTTACATATTTCTGTATTTAAGGGGTGACAGTGAAATAAATGTTGCCAAGAAAATCCCATGATAAGGCCTCCATATGCTGGAGTCAACTTGGTAGAGTGACAACAATAAAAATTAAGGGGATAGGGGAAACTATGAGAACAAACCAAACAGCAAAACAATTAATTGCCAACTGACAGGATTTATGTTAACACCTCATAATTTTAGTACAGACAATGTGGTTTTCATGTTGCTAGCACCACTAGCTTAGTTGTTCTTCTTTTTATGTCTACCCTCATTGACAATTGGATGGGTAATTGGTTCCAGATAAAGAAAGAAACACTGTCTTTTGTGTAGGCATCAAAAGCAATTGGAGGGGAGGGAGTCATAAAGTTGCTTTAATTCAACTTGTGTATTCCACAGCTGGTGCCTTCTCTCCAGCTGCTCTGGAGAGAGAACAGATAAATACTGCAAAAGTACAAATGGGAGCAACATAATTGCCTTGTTTCATCAAGAGTTGTCAGGGTGGTTGTTGTGGATCGTGGATTGGAGAACTGTTTAGGGAATCACCTGGAACTCAAGTTCTCTTTCTCACTTTATATGTACAGTTAGAGAGACTGTGACATCACCAGAATAAAAGTTATTTATGGTCACTCTACTTGCTTTGCATGCATTTGACTTTTGCATAGAAATGTAGCAGACTACAGCTCTTGCATGGAGTGATGTCTTTCATATAGGCAGACCATCTAGCTTAATATTGTCTATAGCAGGGTTGGACTACTTGTGGCCCTCCAGGTGTTGTTGAAGTAGAATGCCAGACATTTGCATGTGCTGTGCTTGCTATGGATGACATGGGCTGCAGAGAGAACACAAGTGCAAGAAACAATAAAGTGGTATCAAAAATGTGGCTTATTATTTAAGCAGTATATAAACAATACAATAAGATTGAATACACTATAAAGGCACGCACAATGTTCTACCACAGAGAATCCTAAGTTGATTAAGGAGTTCTTTTCTGGACGCGTCTTAAGTAAGACGATCAGAAGGTTTGTAATCCAGTGGATCCGATGATCCAGGTGCGGTGATAGCCCAACCAAAAGCAGGAAAACAAAGTATTTGTAATCCGGAGGATCCGGTGATCCTAATGAGTGGTGGTGGGTTCAAGAGGGGCGTGCACAGGAGTCGCTCGTGGTAGGAGCTGCTGGAAGTGGAGGAGAGCAATATTCTCCTACGGAAGAATGCGGGTGCGGAGAAACGCCGACGGTCAACTGGTGCTAGAAATCCCAGGCCAAACAAGGGTCCGTTTCACCCATCACGGGTTTTATCAAGGCGTCTAAATCGATTTTAAAGCATTCCAGACTTGAACTGAGGTGTTACATGAGCAGAACCCATAGCTCAGTAGCTGGGGTGCACCCATGAACCAATTTATATTCCTCTTTGAAAACTTCCACAGGCTTTTTGTTGCTGTTCTCTCTCACTGTGGGTGCTTCCAGACAGTGTCAAAATGTGGATCAAATAAATGGGGCAAAAAATTGCAGGACCTGACAGCAAGTCCAAACACAGACCTGCCAGTCTCAGTAAATCAGACCTGGGCAATTTCCGGCCCTCCAGGTGGTTTGGACTTCAACTCCCAGAAATCCTAGCCAGTTTACCAGTAGTTAGGATTTCTGGGATTTGAAGTCTAAAACACCTGAAGTCCATAACATCTTCAAAAAAATTGCCCAGGTCTGATTTCGGCCATAGTCTCCCAAAGTCCTAGTCCAGCACTTTTAAACCACTATATTACATTGCCTCTAGGCCAGACAGAGGAGATTTTGGAAATCAATTGCTGAATGGTGACCTGCAAGAATTCCATTTCTTTAATGGGTCTATTCTAAATTTGAGTTTACAGTACAATTTACTCCAGTATTGTGACAGCTTAATCTAGAACCCCTTATAGAGTCTTTCCTTAACAAAAATGCAGAGAAAACTAAGGGGACTTCCTAGTTTCCTTTTCAGATCTGGACCTTTGCAGATATTTTTTCAACCTAGAATAAATCTGGATGATCAGGTTTGTTCCAGATGAAAACAAATTAGCCACAGGCTAATCTGTTTCTTATGCCACATTATGTGACTATATAGATAGGACCATTTTTCCTGGTTAGAGAAATGCCAGTAACCCAGAAACCCCTTTATAAACCCTATATAATTAGAGTTTTCTCCTTGTGGAAGCAGCATCACACAGAGGTTAATAAGTTCAGTCTTGGCGAATTGTGACAGTCTCTTTATCTGTCCTAATGTTGGCATTGCTCCATACACCTCTGTCTTGTGCCTACCTAGGCATGGGTCTGTAAACGTGGTTTATAAAGGATCAAGGTGACTCTGTGTGATTTATTTACTTCAGGCAGGGTGGACCTTCCTATTTCATCCCACCGCTGCCACCAATTATAATGTGTTAAAGGATTGATCAGGGGTATTTGAAACCCCAAAATCAAAGCTGCCACCATTTATACAGGAGAAGCTTGGATAGGTTAGCCCTTGGCTTATTTGTGGCTGGAATGTGCTGGATGCACGTAGGCTTTTTACTCTGAGGTAACACTGAGGTGATTCTCAATAATTACATGCTGCCATCATTTAGCCTTTGAGGTCTTCAGTAAACTGCTTAAAAACTTCTTTGACTGAGGCACTCGTGAGACTGATGTTTTGAACAGCAAAACAATGAGGTTTATTGAAGAGAACTTACATAATAGGTACTAAGCTTAATGGTTCAGAGATTTTGGCATGAAAGTGTATGGTTCTTTTAAACAACTCAAATCTTAGTTACAAAATTCAACTCCTTTCTCCCTCCAAAGAATTTACTGACAGAATCTCTTCTCTGCCTAGTAAATCTTAACTCCAACACAGATAGTCTTACTCTGGATCTATTTAGCTACACCCCAACACACAATCTTCCTTGATAGCTGTAGAACCTACTCGCCAGCTAACTCTGCCAGCCACCTGACCACTCAGGCTTCTTCTCTCTAACACTAACTGATCAAATGCTCTCTAACCCCCCTCCTCCTTCTCAAACCAACTTCTCTGACACCCAGCCACCAACTGCTCTCACACCCAAGCACCTATTGCTGTCAGATTTTTAAATGCCTCTACTTTAGGGCATTTTTTTCTTTTTCCAAGATAGGCTCCACCCCCTTTTCTACCAGCCAATCCTAACTCCTCTCATTTCCCTCCAGGCTGCTCTTTGGGCACGTCCCCTTTTGGAAATGAGAAACCTAAAATAGATGCCTCCATGGCACCTTTCTAAAATTGCTGCCAATATCATGGGCCTACTTTTTCAGGCTTTTCCTAGCCTTTCAGGTAGGGAATCATTACATGGTTCATATAGCTGTGTGAGGAATCTGCTCTTGCAGGTGCTTTATGCAAATTTCCCCATTCCACATTTCTGGACTTTCTATGGACTAGATGCAATCTGCATTTTTATTACTAGCTATGGATGCACAGAACTCCACAAATTTGCACATTTTCCTGTATGTGGAATTTTATACATAAACATGCTTTAGTTTGAGGGGAAGAATTCATTCAAGAAATGCATAGTGTTTAATAATGCACATAAAATTCTGCACAACATATCTTCCCCAAGGAATTGTTTTCAATCTGCTAAAAAAGGGAGGCAGGCAGGAAGACCCCTAACTGCTACCGGGGCAATTCCCACTAGGGACACTGCAAAAACCTGTAAAACTATTTTTGTTTGTTCCTACAAACATGATGTTTTTAAAACTTCATGACTTGCAAAGGAGTAAACTAGAAATAACCCAGTGGCTGAGGCTCCATTTGGTGTGTTAAAAAGAGAATGACCTGCAAAGTCTGCAAACTGTAATTTGCTTCAGAGGACAGGAGCTTGTAGCCTGTGATTTTAATGATTGCCTAAGAATGGGTCATTTTGTCAAGTACCAAACAAAACCCAGTTCAGCCAAACATTATCCTCTGATTCTTCAATGTCAAGCAGCATTTCATTGCATTATTTCAGAGATAACTTTTACAGTTTAAGAGGGCAATACAATGTTTAAGGTTGTGGGAGAAAAAGCAGAAAGGCGATTTTACAACCAAGGGTTTTTAAATCTTTATCATTTTCTCTGAAAAGTGACTAAACAGAGACAAAAGGATAAAGAAAATACAATCGGCTCTCCACACCTACAGACTCTGCATCCATGTGTTGAGATTTCAGCTAGGACAGCGGATAAGGAGATCTGTGCCCAGATTGATCTTCCAGCCCAGATTGAGAACAAGCACTCTAGGATGAAGGCAAAGCTTCAGAAATTTATTACAATTTGGCCAAATTTGGCATATTCCAAGTACAAGCAATATGCTTCAAAAGATACAAGGATAAATTCACAGAAAAAATCGTGATATTTTATACAGTTCTGACAGCTATTCAGACTTTTCACTCCCTCTCCTGATTGGCTGAAAAGAGAGGTAGGCTAAGACCCATGCTGGGATTGCCCAAGGTTCCCCTGGAGAAGATTCCCATGGCAGGAAGAAAGACAACTGGTAATTGGTCGGTTTAAAGGACCAATACATTGCAGAGATACTGCTTTGGGAGGGTGTGAACCAGGAGGAAATAGTGATGTGGATATGCTGTTGAGTTTTTGATTAACTCTCATGTGAGAGAAAGGGTGCCAGACTCAAAAGACAAAGGTGGTAATTTCAGCCAATCAAGGGCTTGGCTGCCCATTCAGAAAGTTAATGAATTCATGTTTGCTGAGCTCCCTTTTCTGCAGGAGTGGCATATTCTCAGCCTCAAGTCAAATCAACAAACATCCTAAGTTCATCTTGGTGACAAAGAGGATCATCTGTCTGCACACACACACACACACACACACACACAGGTTTTGCTATTTCTCTGGCTTGGGAAATAGCTGGAGGGACCCTGGCAAGATCCACTATGTGTGTGATACATTATAAATGGAAAAGAGAACAAAAACTGGAGAGCATCCAATTAAATCCACAAGAGATACATATCATGATTCTAAAAGATGTTCTTTATTAGCTAAAAAGCCTGGCACATTCTAAGGCAGCTACACTGGTATGTTGGCAGCACATCCAAAGTGACATCACATCACTTCTGGTCTCAATTATGGACTGATTTTAAACTTCCAGGAAACAATTCAGGAAGGGATTTTATAGGAAGTTAAACCTGCTGGATTTGTGGTTCTTGCATTTTGAATTGTTTAGAGGCGGAAACTTCTCTAGAGCTCAGCCTGGAAAAAAGGGGAGAGGA
Organism: Anolis apletophallus; assembly: GCA_030556195.1. Classification (NCBI taxonomy): domain Eukaryota; kingdom Metazoa; phylum Chordata; class Lepidosauria; order Squamata; family Anolidae; genus Anolis; species Anolis apletophallus. The sequence continues at coordinate 21,845,855 of JARBWK010000010.1, read as the reverse complement.
TGTTGGGGCCAAAAAAGTGGGACTTGGGGAATGTATGAGACCTACAGGTGACATCTCCTCCATCGCTTTCTTTGGAGAGGAGGAAGAGTAATACAAAATAATAATAAGAAAAAAACAGATGCCAACACATATACACATAACATCACAACTAGTAAAAGCTGTATTCAAAGGAATTTACTCCCTAGAAATGTGTTTAGGAAAACAGCCTTGAAGCACTGCAAATGGCTGTGTTCCAAACTTTTATTGTATTTCCTTCAAAATTGGAACAATTATGCACACGGAGGAAAGATTTTAAGGGAGAAACAGATCGGAGTGTGTAGGTGGTAGCGGCTGGGAGGTGTCGAAAGAAATGGAGGTGGGAGAAAAATACAGTCCTGGGTGATTAAGGAAGAGGAAAAACAGAACTGTAACATTCAAGCATGCTGCTTCAGCTTTATGAGGAATTGCCACCTTTCATGCTCGCAGTCTCTGGCAAGCCTACCCTTTCTTTAATAGGACACAGTGTGTTGTAGCAATTAAGGGTGTTAAGACAGAAAGTGAAGGAAAGCTGCAGATCAAAAATTTCACTCAAGCATTTTATTCAAGAGAGACCCTGGGCCAGTCAGCATTTACTTCCTGCCCTTCCTCACAGTGCAGGAGAAAAACCTCAAATACTTCATTAGAGGGTGAGAAAATATGTACACATTTGCAGTTTTGAGATTTATGTATTTGGTTATTTCTGACTTGGATTAGAATGTTCTCCTTAGGAATATCTAGGTCCCCCCAGTGTGACTCTATGGTCCATTTCTTCCAGTCATGATGGAGGACATAGACATTTCTAGGGAGAAAACCTCTCTAGGAACCAATAGGTCCTACATCAGGATTGTCTGTTCTACTTCTGGTGGAAGTCATAGAGTCATGCTAGAAAATCCAAGAAATTCCTAGCAAGGTGTTCTCTCTGGTTAAAAAATAGCAAATTCTTTATTCATAGTATTTCACTTTTATGGAGGTCCTGGACTTCTAACTCCAGAAATCATGGAGGACTGATTATACCTTCTAATTTATGGTATTAGCATTTTGTATTATTTTAATTTACTGGATGATCGACAGAGGCCTAATTGGGAGAGAGAGAGAGAGAGAGAGAGAGAGAGAGAGAGAGAGAGAGGTGTTTACACTCCAGCCCTTTCCTTCCTTGATCTTTGCCTTGGTGGGAGCTTTTTGAGCACCATCTCTGCTATCGCATGCTGGGCCCGTAGAATGGCTGTTTCTAGGATGTGACCTCCGTTTGCCCAACGGGATGCCGGGGTGCTTCAGCTGGAAGGGCCCCTTGGTTTCCCCCAATGATAATGTCCTTCGAGGCTTGAGATAAATTTAACAAAGTTCTTTATTTAGGTTTAAATCTTAACAAACTGGAAGGCTTCAAACAGGTGACTTTCTCAGTCTGCAGCAACAGGGCCGGCAAACCGGCAAACTGGGCAATTCTCCTTTTGGGGAAAATCCTATGACTCTTCCCTGGGCAATCTTTCTTTACCTTGCTGGTGTGAGGCCCCTTCTTCTGCCTCCAAGCTGTGTTATGGATACTCAGATGTCATGTACCAGGCAAGGTTCCTGTCAATTAGCCAGGCTGTTGAGACTGTAGATGATCCCTTCACAAAGACTGGGAAGCTGTTCTGTATTTCTCCAGCAAAAGCTGGATCTGTGTTTTTCCAGCAAAACAGGTCTGTTACCCAAGCAAAGCTGGTCTGTTACCCCAGCAAAGCTGTAAGATTTAATGCCTTTTTCCAAGTAGGAAGGAATAGGCTACCTTAAATCATGTCCTCTCCAATAGAGTAGCTGTTAAGACTGAGAAGAAAAACACCCCGTTTCCCTCCCAAATCCTGGGGGTGGGTGGGGGGTGTCTGCAACTTTGATTGATTGGCAACCCTCTGGGCCCGTAAATGCAAACCAAGAAAGTCACCTACAAAATAAAATGCAAGGGAAAGAGCTCCTGCAAACTTGTAGTGCAACAAAGGGAAAACAGAGCCCTATTGGTACTGCTGTGCCAGAACACCATCAGCATCAAGACAATAGGAAAGGGGGGCTGAAGAAACACAGGCTTTCAATACTAGATTGAAGCAGTATGTCTCCAATAAAGATGTAATTGAGCTGGGGAAAATGAGATTTTACTCTAGTTCAGTGTTTCTCAACCTGGGGGTCGGGAATCCTGGGAAGGGGGGTTGTGAGGGGGTGTCAGAGGGGTTGCCAAAGACTATCAAAAAATACAGTATTTTCTGTTGGTCATGGGGGTTCTGTGTGGGAAGTTTGGCCCAATTCTATCATTGCTTGGGTTCAGAATGTTCTTTGATCGTTGGTGAACTATAAAACCCAGCTACTACAACTCCCAAATGTCAAGGTCTATTTTCCCCAAACTCAACCAGTGTTCATATGTGGGTATGTTGAGTGTTTGTGCAAAGTTTGGTCCAGATCCATCATTGTTTGAGTCCACAGTCCTCTCTGGTTGTAGGCGAACTACAACTCCAAAACCCAAGGTCAATGCCCACCAAACCCTTCCAGTATCTTCTCTTGGTCATGGGAGTTCTGTGTGCCAAGTTTGGTTCAATTCAAGGTGCATGTTCTTGCCTATAAAGCCCTGAACTGTTTGGGACCTGCCTACCTGCGTGGCCACATTTCTGTTTACGAACCCACGCGATCTCTTAGATCAGTAGTTCTCAACCTGTGGGTCCCCAGATGTTTTGGCCTTCAAATCCCATAAATCCCAATAGCTGGTAAACTGGCTGGGATTTCTGGGAGTTGTAAGCCAAAACACCTGGGGACCCACAGGTTGAGAACCAGTCTTAGATCATCTGGAGAGGCCCTGCTCTCACTGCTGCCCCCTTCAATTGGTGGGGATGAGGGAGAGGGCCTTCTCTATGGTGCCCCCGACTCTGGAATTCACTTCCAAAGGATATCAGACAAGCCCCCACATTGGCAGTCTTTAGGAGGAACCTGAAAACGTGGCTGTTCCATTGCGCCTTCCCTGAGTAAAGGAAACAATGCCCTGCTCACCAATTCCCTGCAAAATATCCTCAGAAGCACTTTAACTACCAGTTGGGTCGATCTCCATATATATTCCTTTTAAACCCTCCTGCTTAGATACATCCTACCTCTGTTTGCGCCCAGCCATAAGATTTTAAATTTCTGTGTGCTGTTGCTTATATGAGAGTTATATGAATTGCACTGTTTTATTTGCTTGCTGCTTTGTTGTTTTACCGATGTGGTGTTGTTGGGCTTGGCCTCGTGTAAGCCGCCCCCGGGTCCCCTTGTGGAGATGGTGACGGGGTATAAATAAGGTTTAGTATTATTATCATCATTGGGGGAGTTCAGAATTGTCTTTGATTGTAGGTTAACTACAAATCCCAGCAACTACAACTCCCAAATAACAAAATTAATCCCCCCCCCCAACCCCACCAGTATCCAAATTTTAGTGTATCAGGTATTTGTGCCAAATTTGGTCCAGTGAATGATAATACATCCTGCATATCTGATATTTAGGCCTACATTACGATTCAGAACAGTAGCAAAAAGACAGTTATGAAGTAGCAACGAAAACAATGTTATGGCTGGGGGTCACCACAACATGAGGAACTGTATGAAGGGGTGAATACATGAGGAAGGTTGAGAAACACAGTCCTAGGAGTCCTGAGCCAGGGCCGCTGGAGTGGCGACCAGCTCCATGAATCCTTCCGCCCGCAAATGCTTTCCGCTGAAGCGGCCAACGGCGGGCCTCTAATGCCAATCCCGGGCGGTTCATCCCTTGCCATAATAAGCGGACAAAGCAGCTAAACCAGCGGAGGAGGAGGAGGCGAATGTGGGGAAGGCGGGAGGGGAGGGAAAGGAAGAGGAAAGGCCGGCGCTTCAGCCCGCTTTACGGCTTTGGCTTTGAATGCCCCCCTCCCTCCAACTCCCCGGGAAAGGAGAGCTCCGCTTCTGCCCAGCGCCCGAGCGCCCTCCTCCGCCGCCGCCTCCTCTCCAAGGTAAATGAATCCGCCGGAAAGGGAGGCGGGAGGGAAGGAGGAGCAGATGGAGAAAGAAAGACAGAAAGAGAGAGTTGGGAAGAAAGTTGGCGAAGTCAGGCGCGCTCTCAAGTAGCCGCCGCGAGAGGAAGGAAAAGGAAAGGAAGGGGGAGCCTGTGAGGCGGGAGCGCGCCCCCGCGCGGCCTCGCTCCCAGCTGGCTTCTCAGCTGTGTTTTCCTCTCCTCAGGGAAAGCTTTCACACACATACACACACACACACCCCTTGGGTTTCCCTCCCGCCAAGCCAACTCTTCGCCTCCCTGCTCGCCCTCATGGCCGGGATAGAGCACACACACCGAGCCGACTCTTCCAAAACATCGTTCTCACACAGAGTTTGGTAGTACTTGTGGCAAGGGAGAAGAGAGCGTGGCCAGGGCCAGGTGTAGCCCACTCTGGGGCAACTTGGAGAGGGCTCGGAAACACCTCAGGAGGACCAGAAGGAAGGCATGGAGCCCACTTGGCTAGGGACTCCTGGGAGTTGTAGTTCGGGGGAGGCACCAGCGCTCTCTGACAGAAGGCTGAAAGCATTGTACTACTGTAGTTCCCATCATTCCTAGCATTGAGCCCAAGTGGTGTGGAACTGCATTCATTCACACACATCCCCCACAGTGTGGGGACGCCTTGTTTTCCCTCCTCCCTCTCTTCAGCGCCCGCCAAGTGGGCCCCTTTCTCTCCCTGCTTCCCTGCCAAGTCCTGGGCAAACCCCACGCGCGGTTGTGTAACGCGAGGCCGTCCAAGGGAGGCAAACAAGAGGATCAGCTGAGCGCCTTTGGAGAGAAGCCAGGAGAGGCGGGCCGAGAGGAGAAGGCGCTCGAGGGAGGGAGGGGGAGAGAAAGGGGAGAGAGGCAGAGAGAGAGAGAGAGAGAGAGAGAGAGAGAGAGAGAGAGAGAAAGGGGGAGAGAGAGAGAGAGTGTGTGTGTGTGTATATATATATATAGTCGACACAGGCAGAGTAGCATCAGCATCACAATCAATCACTGATTAAATATTGAATTATATTATAAATGCATATCACATATTGTTTTCCTAGTGGTCTTATCTAACCCACCTTTACCTCGCCCTTGTGTTTAATGATTGTACACCCCTCCCCCCCACCCCTCCCTCAGGGAACAGTATTTATCTTGGTGGGCCCTATGCAGACTCGTCCATATTAGTTTACTTGAACAATCGTAAAAAGAGAATGGTTCAGCACTTTATATCTTTCTTTTCCTTCAACTTTTTCTATCAGTTTTTCCCATTTCTGAACCCAGATCTTCTTAAATGTTGTGTATTTGGCTCTTCTTTCATAGATATAATCCTGAAGCATATATTCAATTTATGGTATGATTATTTAGCAAAAAAAAGCCATTCATAAATTCAGTCATCTAAAAGGCTTGAAAATAGCCCCCCTCCCCAATTCCAAAAAGCAAACCTGGATTTTGCTGTTTTATATAAGGGACACCACTGTTCTACTCTGCCGTGAACATTCCTGGGGTTGGGTATCCATCCACATGAGTCTTGGACCCAAACCCCAGTAGATACTGAGGGCCCACAGTGTGGTACTGCAGAACATAAGGCAGGGATGATCAGGGCTGTAGCCAGAGGGTGGGTTTCGGGAGGGGTTCGGGTTCAACCTCCCCCCCAAAAAGTGTTCAACCCCACCCCACCCCCAAAAAGACAAACCCCTGGTTTACTCATGAATTTTAACTGGTTAACCAATTTATGAATAAACCAAGTTTCTGACACTTTTAAACCCCCCACTACGGCCCTGTGGATGACAGTTCCAACCTAGAATTCTCAAATTTCCTTGGTAACTTTCTTGGTTCCTTCTGTTAGGATGTCTCAGCTGAAATTTGTTTCTTCTTCGTGGATTTTGTTATAGGAAAAAATACAACACAAAAATATCAAATCCTGCCAGTGACGAAGCCTTCAAATTAGTGGATGCCAACATGCTCATTTGAGGTTTTATGTTACTGATTTCTGCTGCTCTAGAGAGCAGGGCACAGAGCAATAGATTCAAAGGCAGGGGAAAAAATGTTTTCGCCAACACATTAGGCAAAAATTCCTGGTGGTGAGAGCTTTTGACAGTGGAATATATTGCCTTGGAGTATGACAGAGTTGCCTTCTCTGGAGGTGTTTAAACAGGCTCGATGGCCATCTGTCAGGAGTGCTTTGTGTGTACTGGATGACCCTTATGCTTTCTTCCAACAATAATTCTATAGAGAAATGTGAATTTGGTTGTCTGTAGGGAGTACCTGGTGGCGCAAAAGGTTAAACCACTGAGCTGCGGAACTTGCTGGACCAAAAGTTTGGGGGTTCGAATCCAGGGAGCAGAGTGAGCTTCTGCTATTAGCCCCAGCTCCTGCCAACCTAGCAGTTTGAAAACATGCAAATGTGAGTAGATCAATAGGTAATGCTTCTGCGGGAAAGTAATGGTGCACCAAGCAGTCATGCTGGCCACATGAACTAGGACTTTCTACACACAATACTGGCTCTTCTGCTTAGAAATGCAGGTGAGCACCACCCCTGGAGTTGGGCACAATTAGACTTGATGTCAGGGGAAACCTTTACCTTAGAAACTGAAAGGAATAACAAGGTTTCCAATCCAGTATGTATCTTTGCTGAAGTAAATGCGCACCACTATGTTCAGTGTGAATTCTTCATTACCGGAATTAGCAGTTTATAGTTGTGCAGTTCTTGGACTTCAGCTTCCTACACCCCCAGGCTTGGGTTGATGAAAACTGTAATGCTGTAACACTGAGAGGGCCACATGTTTCTCACCTCAGCCTTAGCAGGGGCATGTTCCTCTGCAGTCTTCAAGGTGGTGGGATCATGCCCATAATTGCTTCCGGTTTCTATATCAAAACTCAATTTACTGCTAAATTTGTTTGCCAATTACAGCAGCTCAGCAAACTGCCTGTCCAATTCTCAGTGTAGCATGCTATATTAGATTCAGATAAAACTGGAAATTAATCGTTCTGACATTTTTATCTGCATAATGCAAATAAACGGTGATTCATCCTACACAAAAGCGTATTATTTTTAAATCACCATGCTTTTCATATTTTTTTTTCACGGGATCTTAAATGCTGTCTTGAATTCATTAGGTTGTTGCGATGTAGCTGGCAACTTGCAAATAACCTCTGCGTTAATATGATTGGTGGCACTGTCACAGTGATTTTCGCTTTATTTTTTAACCTCATTGCCTTCCGTTATTCATCCAGAAAGGTATTTAATTATTTGTTTTCAGCATGTTAGGGATTTAGTTTCTAAATGTATGTGCAATTAATAGTGAATGTAGGCTTTTTGAATTGAAAAAATAGCTGTGAATATGAATAGACTAAACACAGCCCAGTGTTCTTGGCTGCCTCCTATGGAAGTAATTGTCTGCCCTATTTTAATGGCAAGGGAGGGGAATGGCAAATTTGTCTTATAATGTGCCACATATTTATTTTGTCTCATTTTCTTGGTGTAGAAGTATGTGGTCATTCATAATTGAGGTCCTCAATCAAAAGTTGAAAAGAACGTTGCCAAAGGCCACAACCTTAGCAGTGGAATCCTGTACATCACTACCCAGATGCAAGGCTTCTTGAGTTCCTGGGTTGCTGTGAGTTTTCCAGGCTGTATGGCCATGTCTTGGAAGCATTCTCTCCTCATTGTTCACCCACATCTATGGTAGGCATCCTCAGAGGTTGTGAGGTATGTTAGAAACTAGGCAGGTGAGGTTTACGTATATATCTGTGGAATGTCCAGGGTGGGAGAAAGAACTCCTGTTTGTTTGAGGCAAGGGTGAATGTTCTGATTTTAGAGGTTTTTTAAAATACTAGTAGCCAGATTTTGTTCATTTTCATTGTTCCCTCCTTTTCTCCTTTCTGTTGAAATTGTCCATATGTTTGTGTATTTCAGTGGCTTTGCTGTGTAGTCTGAGATGGTAGCTGTTAGAGTGGTCCAGCATTTCTGTGTTCTCAAATAATATGCAGCGTTCAGGTTGGTTCGTCAGGTGCTCTGCTATGGCTGTCTTTTCAGGTTGAATTACCACTTAATTACACTATTTATTTATTTAAATTATTTATAACCCACCCTGCTCTACCCCCGAAGGGGGACTCAGGACGACTAACGAAAGGCAGCGATTTGATGCCACATATAGAGAATGAATCCACTTTAAATCTACTAGAGAATGAATCCACTTTAAATCTGGTTTCTACCTCCTACAGAATTCTGGGGTTTGAAGCGCAGCTCCTGCAGAAACACCGGGAATGTGCCGCAGCTGGCTAAGTGTCAGCTGCATAAGATCTCTCTGACCAATAGGTCATAAGTTCGAGGCCTGCCCGGGTCTAGGTGGGTGCTCGATCTTTAAGTGTAGCCTGCTGCCAACCTTTGCAGCCCGAAAGACAGTTGCAGCTGTCAAGTAGGAGATAAAGTAGGAGATAAAGTTACCACATTAAGTGGGGAGGAAAATTTTGACTGAATTATGAGGCCATTAAAGAACTCCAGGAACGCTGAGGAATGCAGAAGGAACAACAAGGGATGCTGTAAACGCTGAGAGATGAGGAGTGCGTCAGCTCCCCCTGGTGACCAGAGTTTGCCTCTGTTCGTCTATGTGTGTGTATTGTGAAAAACGGCAGGGATTGTCTGCTAAGTATGTGTACCTGTAATCCGCTCTGAGTCCCCTTCGGGGTGAGAAGAGCAGAGTATAAATAAAGTGCATTATTTTATTTATTGAGGTTGTTATAGGCTTCTCCCAAAACTACAAATCAGAATTCTGCAGGAGGCAGCAATCAGATTTAAAGTTGGTTCATTCCCTAGTCTGATGAGGCCCTAGTTTGCAGTGTCTTTCATGTTCCTTGATTCATGTTTGGGCGCTGTGTTTGGTGGGCCCTATGCATACTCGTCCACAGAACAAAATCTGGCTATCAGTATTAAATACTCTAAAATCAGGACAATAAATAAAGAGCAACACTGAAAAAATGGGGGAATTCCAAATAAGAATAAATCAGGGTCAGCTAACACCTCCCAACAAAGGATCCCCCAGGCAGCAACCAGCCTGGCTTTGAAACTGCAAGACCATTCAGTGCTAATCAAGGTGGCCAATTGCAACATTTACACTTGCCTCAAGCAGACAACAGTTCTTTCTTCCAAACCTGGACATTCCACAGATATCTAAACCCCACTTGCCTAGTTTCCAACAGACCTCACAATGATTGAGGATGCCTTCCAGAAATGTGGACAAAATGTCAGGAGAGAATGCTTCTGACACATGGGCATACAGTCTGGAAAACTCACTGCAACCCAGTGATTCCAGCCATGAAATCTTTCACAACACTTATTGAGTTCCATTGGTTGGAAATTGCTCACATACATTAAAGGTGACAGATTTCATGTTGACAGAACTAGGTTAATTTTCTGTTGGAACCCCAGGATCCAGAAAACTGAAGTGTGTAAGATGTAGATTTAGTATTATATAATTCTGAGTCCAGGAATGTGGCCTGAGTGCCAGAATAAAAAAGCACTCTCATACTCATCCCTTCAATGCAAAATTCATCTTGTGGATTTTTCAATCAATCAAAAACTTTATTACGATCACAGACCAGCACAGTTGTGGATTTTTAAAATTTCTGCAACTTAATTCAGTAGCAGGAAGGCAAATGTTATCTTGCTATGTTTGCCAATATGTAGGATAAACTCTATCTTCTCTGCAACCCCCCAAAAAAAACCAAGACTAGGAATAAAGATAAATAGGTGCCGTAAATCAACCATAGTTACAAAATACAATTTAAAACAATACTTTAAAAAATTGTGGTCACTGAACCAGTGCCAGTCTGCAACCCCTTGGCTGCTGAGCCATGGAGAATCTTCAGGAGGAAAAAGAAATAGATGTAGTCATTGTCTATAAATGTTGTATCAGTCCCTGTAAGAAGGTGTTATTGGGTGGCACCTGTTCAACTCCACAAACGTTGTAATTTGGAGTTCCTCAGGGTTCAGTACCATCCCTGGTCTCAGCAGTTGTCAGGGGAGCTTTTGCACAGTTAAAGCTTATGTGCCAGCTGCGCCCATACCTTGGGAAATCTGATCTGGCCATGGTGGTCCACGCTCTGGTTACATCCTGAATAGATTACTTCAATGCACGCTACATGGGGTTGTCTTTGAAGACTGTTCCGAAACTTCAACTAGTCCAGTGGGTGGCAGCCAGGTTGCTCACTGGAGCACCATGCAGGGAGCACACCACCCCCTGCTATGTTAACTCCACTGGCTCCAGTTCCGAGCACAATTCAAAGTGCTGGTCTTGGCCTATAAAGCCCTAAATGGCTCCGGCCCAGCTTACTTGTCCGAATGTATCTCCCTCTATGCTCCACCTCATAGAGGTGGGCTGGTGGCAAGGCCGGCTGAAAATGGCCGGGCCTCCTCTCCATCGTCCCCTTTTCACGGGGTCTGCCAGAAGCTAAACCCCCGGACGACCTCCTCCTTCCAGGCCCTCTAGGTATTCCAGTGATCTCGGGGCGGGGTGAGTACGGTAGGCACAGGCCGAATGCAAGACCATCTGCAAGATCCAGGCTGAGTCGTTGCACGACTCGGTCTGGCTCTGGCCTGCGTCCTATCCCCAGACACGCTGTTGATAGACGTCCAGTTATCTCCCCTTCCTCTCTGGTGCTGGTTAACGCCCGGTCTATTCGGAATAAGACCGCCACTCTCAGGGAGTTTTGTGAAGACACTAAAGCAGACTTATTCTGCGTTACCGAAACCTGGCTTCAAGAGAGCGATAACACCTGCCTCCAGGAATTGGTTCCCCCTGGTTATGTTGCCACGCACCAGAATAGGAACGGGGGACGGGGGGTGTGGCAATACTCTCCCGTGATGGATTACTCCTTAGAGCGATCCCTGCGCTTACCACTTCGGGGCTTGAAAGTGTCGGCTTGGTGTGGGAGTCCCAGGTGAGCCTGGCTGTTCTGCCGGTGTACTGTGCGCCTAGCGCACCGGCAGAAAGCCTGGCGCGGCTGCTTGAGAATGTGTCGGAGTGGGCATTGAGGTTCCCCGAGCTGATTGTTCTGGGGGACTTTAATGTCCACGCCGACGCAGCCTCCACTCCATCTGCCGCCGCGGACCTAATGTCGACCATGGCGACATTGGGCCTCTCCCTTTGCAGCTCGGGACCCACACACTCGGCTGGGCACATGCTCGATTTGGTCTTTAGCTCGGGGGTTCAAGTGGTCCTAGCCTCCGTAACTGAGGTTCCATGGTCGGACCACTGTGCTCTAAGGATCCGGGTTGAGCAACCGCCTCCCCCATGCAAGGGCACCGAACAGATTTTGGTTCGCTCGAAGAGACTTATGCTCTGAGGGATCTGGAGTCTATCAGCGTCTCAGTCGATGAGCAGGTTCAAGCCTGGAACACCTCATTAGCCAGAGCTCTCGACGAAATTGCCCCTAGGCGTCCTCTCCGACCCCGCAAACATCGTTCCCCCTGGTATACAGAAGATCTCAGGTTGATGAAGCGGGAGAGGAGACGGCTAGAGCGCATGTGGAGGAAACTCCGTGACGGAGCCTCAGCATCAGCTTATAAGCTATTTAAAGATGCGTATGAGTGTGCTGTCAAGGTGGCCAAAATGTGTTCTTTTCCACCTCGATAGCGTCTGCTAGCTCACGCCCGGCACAACTCTTTAAAGTAATTCGGTCCTTGACGACGGTCCCCACTGTCCCAAAAAATAATGATCAGGCCCTCACTGCCGGTGCTTTTCAGAGCTTTTTTCAGACAAGATACTGAGCCTCCGCCGGGATCTTCCGGCCACGGTTGACACAGTAAAGGAACTCGAGACCCCGTGGCCCTCCGCCGGGCCCACCCTCGACCAGTTTCGGCCACTGGACGCAGATGCTGTTGATAAGATAGTGGCTGCAACCAGGCCTACCACCTGCTCCCTCGACCCGTGCCCCTCCTGGCTTGTTAGATCTTGCCTTGAGGGGTTACGTGGGCCTCTGTTGAATATCATAAACAGCTCCCTTGAGCAAGGAGTCTTTCCAGAGTGCTTAAAAGAGGCGGTGGTAGCTCCATTACTGAAGAAACCGTCATTAGACCCTGCGGTTCCCTCCAACTACCGACCAGTGTTGAATCTTTCGTACCTGGGGAAGGTAGTTGAGAGGGCAGTAATGGAGCAGTTGCAGTCCTTCTTAGATGATGCAACATGACTAGACCCCTTCCAGTCCGGCTTCCGTTCGGGGCATGGGATGGAGATGGTCCTGGTCTCCATCACAGACCAACTCCGCTGCCAGCTCGACCAAGGCGGGTCTGCGCTGCTCGTGTTATTGGACCTCACGGCAGCATTTGACACGGTCGACCACAATCTATTGATCCACCACCTGGCCATGGCTGGAGTGAGGGGGACTGCTCTTAAATGGCTGACCTCCTTCCTCCACCAGCGGTCTCAGCGTGTGAGGAGGGGCGAGGTGGTCTCCGAGGGCTCCCCATTAGTTTGCGGAGTTCCGCAAGGGGCCATTCTCTCCCCTCTGTTATTCAACATCTACATGCAGCCGCTTGCACAGCTGGTGCGGAGTTATGGGCTGGAGTGTCACCAGTACACTGATGACACCCAGCTCATTCTGAGGATGGAGGGCAGGCCGGGATCCGTCCCCGATAATTTCCAACACTGCCTCGAAGCCGTTACTGGATGGCTGCGAGCCAGTAGGTTGAGGGTGAATCCGGCGAAGACGGAGATCTTGTGGTTGGGCCGCCCGGGTGATGTAGATGTCCAGCTTCTGAGCCTGGACGGTGCGGCGTTATGCCCATCGTCTTCCGTTAAGAGCCTGGGGGTCCACTTGGACTATCTATACAAAGAGGGGGGGTGTTGCAAGCAACAATATATACACGGAACAGCAAATGTGTAGTTTATCTAATATATATATAATCAAATACAATTTAGTAGTACATCATCAGAATATCATCAGAATATTAACAGCATCACCCCAGAGGGTTCCTACCCTATGGTGTCGTAAGTCCAGATAAGGATATACAAGTCCAAGATAATTCAAACATCAAGACAGGGTAATAGGGAAGAAGTCCGGGGGAGTAGGTCGAAAACGCCCATGTAGACAGGGATGGTAGGAAACGGAGTTAGGAGAAGAGTCGGTTGAGTTACTGGCAAAGCTGCAGTGGCAATACATCCAAGTGGACTCAAACCGCTCGAAGTATGCAGGCCGACTCTTCTCCTAACTCCGTTTCCTACCATCCCTGTCTACTTGGGCGTTTTCGACCTACTCCCCTGGACTTCTTCCCTATTACCCTGTCTTGATGTTTGAATTATCTTGGACTTGTATATCCTTATCTGGACTTACAACACCATAGGGTAGGAACCCTCCGGGGTGATGCTGTTAATATTCTGGTGATATTCTGATGATGTACTACTAAATTGTATTTGATTATATATATATTGGATAAACTACACATTTGCTGTTCCTTGTTTATATTGGTCCACTTGGACTCCCAGCTGACCATGGAGGCCCAGGTCTCTGCGGTCAGCAAGATTGCCTTTTTTCATCTGCGACAGGCAAGGAGGCTGGCCCCCTATCTCTCCCGGAATGACCTGGCCACGGTGATACAAGCCACGGTCATCTCAAGGCTAGATTACTGCAACGCGCTCTATGTTGGCCTTCCTCTGTCGGCGACCCGGAAGCTCAAGCTAGTGCAGAATACTGCCGCCCGGCTCCTGTCTGGCATGCCAGCAGGCAGCCACATAACACCTTTTTTGCAGGATCTGCACTGGCTGCCAATTGAGCACCGGATCACCTTCAAAGTGTTGGTTCTCACCTTTAAGGCCTTGCACGGCCTGGGGCCAGCGTATCTGAGGGACCGTCTCACTCCATACTGCCCTTCGAGATCACTACGGTCTGAGGACTCCAACCTCCTGGAGATACCTTCGGGGAAACTTGCAAGATTGACATCTACCCGCCGGAGGGCGTTCTCTGTCATAGCGCCTACGCTGTGGAACGCCCTCCCGGCCGGAACTCGGGCCATGAAGGACTTGCTCCCGTTTAGACAGGCTTGTAAAACCTACCTGTTTAAGCAGGCCTTTGGCGGGTAGGTCCTGCCCATGCCCCGCCACCTGCTCGTCCATCCTGGGACGATGTGCTGCTCACTGTTGAACTGTGTTATTGTTTTGCTGTGCTGCTGTTGTTTTTAACTGTTTCATCGCCTTGTATTTTACTGTGCCCTTCGGCTCCTGTAAGCCTCCGCGAGCCTCAGGGAGTCGGCAGCATAGAAGCCCGAATAATAAATAAATAAATAAATAGTTTAACGTCTACCAGGGAGGCTCTGCTCTCGGTCCCACCGGCCTCATAAACGTATCTGGTGGGGACGAAGGACAGGGCCTTCTTGGTGGTTACCCCCCGCTTGTGAAATTCGCTCCCCAGTGACATTAGATTGGCATCCTCCTTCTTTTCCTTTAAGAAAAAACTGTGAAATAGTGGTTTTGGAACCAGACTTTTGGCTAGCAGGCACAATGGCACTTTGGACATTGAACTGGACCATATGATTGTTATGATAATAGAAACGGCCATATGACTGTATAAGTAATGTTATTTATTTTTAACCTATTGTGTATTTATGCTTTTACAATTCTGTTCATATTGTGATATTGCAGCACCAAAATGTTGCCAGTGTTAGCCGCTCTGGGTTGAGAAGGGCGGGGTAGAAATGTTGCAGATAAATAAAGGTTTCAGTCCTTCATATTATGCACTCAGAGAAGCATTGATCTAAATGATATCCTGTACAATTTAAAGATTTGGACTTCAAATTTTAATTGACTGGATATCACAGACCTCTGCATCAAAGTTAGGAATATTATTAGGGAAGAATTCAAATAGACATTATTGGTAGCCAAAAAAGAAAGAAAACCCTCATACTGCTTTTACTTATATTTCAGTTGTGTATACTTTGTCATACTTTCTTGAATAAAATAACAATTCAGCATCTTTTTTTTGCTCAATTCAGTAAGATAAACAAACCATCCCTGTGGTTATTAGTAGTCAGAGGTTTTGTTTCAAACAATTCCAAAATTCAGGTTAACTGTTGGGTGGATGCTGATTTCCAATGTTTTGACAAGCCAATCTCTGATGCAGCCAAGAGGTGCTGCAGTAGAAAAATATGCCTTTTTGACATTCATCATAAAAACTAGAGTCTCATCTACAAGATATCTCATTATGTACATGTAAGTATTCCAGATTCTCTCTCTGTGTGTGTGTATCTGAAATATAGAACACTTCTGGATCAAATCATTTTAAAGAAGGAATACTCAACCTAATACATATTCAGAATGTACTATGGTTTCGGAAACATGTATAGGTCCTGTGTCCCTACTTAAATCTTTATAAACACATGAATTTTACATAGAGGTTAACTTGTCTCGAGATTATATTTTCTCCTTGTAAATGTTTCTCATTTACAGGAAGCTGTGCAATTGTTGGCGATACAGCCTTCTGGGCATGGTAATCATTTTAGAATTAAGGAAGTATTAATATTCATATTTACTTGGATTCGTTGGGATTTACTCCCAGTTGAGTATGCATAGGCTTCTACTCTTGTTCTTGTATTGTTAATAAATGTATATATTCAAGAAGTTTTTGTAGGCCTGTTCAGTGTTGTCAGAGTGGACATCGCCACTTCTGTAGTTACCATTTCACTTTTGTGAAGTCATGCCATTCAAGAAACACTTGAGTATAGAGTTCTTACAAGACATTGTTGCATGGGTTTCACAGATGTATGACTACTTGCATAAAACAAAGGAACAGCAAATATCCTCTAATCCAGTGTTTAGCAAACTGTGTGCCTCCAGGTGTTTTGGACTTCAGCTCTCAAAAATCCTAGCCAGTTTACCAGCTGTTAGGAATTGTGGGAGCTGAAGTTCTAAACATCTGGAGGAGCACAGTTTGAGAAACCCTGCTAATCTCCTTCAGTTGCAGGGAAAATAATATCCCCCAAAGGTAGCTACCCAGCATCAACATAAGGGCTATCAATAGTTCCTTCCATTGTTTTAACAACAACAAGTTAATCCTAATGTTTACAAAAGTTCTGTTTTTCTATTACTTGGAGACTACCTCATAACTCTAAAAATCTCCATTGTGTCTTAGAAGGTGATTAAAGGATTTAAGATCCCCGAAGATATAATAGCTCCTGTTTCTGCAGCACCTGATACCTAACATAACGAAATTCATCTCTAAGTTAACATCTACAAAATTTCTTCATGTTCTAATGTGCAATTTATCATGCCCTACTATTAGGCAGAAGTGTCAAAAGGATCCTATAGCACCTTTGAGACTAAAAGGAAAGATAAGGTAGCATATGCTTTCATAGACTTAGGTCTACTTAGGCAGTACGCTAACCCCATCCTATGGGCTAAAGTACATTTCAGTGGCTTCTCATAAGGAGGACATGTCATTGTGATCTTCAGATAGTAACATGGCTTGGACCATCCCTGATTAATTTAAAGTGGGTATGTGCTTTTGTATCACCAATTTATTTATCTTGAGCTTCAACTCATTTCCTTTATTATTTGATCAGGTTTTTGTCAGTTAAAGCACAGATTCCCTTGTGAATAAAGATTGTTGTAAATTAGGAACTGAGTAGTTCCACCTTTTCTTTGTTACCTGCTTGCATCTTTTCACGGTTATCTGCAATCACTTTGATCTTCTAACTCTGAACGTATTCAAAAATACGTGGCTTAATTATTACTGGAATTAACATTTCCCACAGTCCTAAAGCTAAACTTTGGCTAATTATTTGTCCTTGTCTTTGGTGGATTGTTCATGATCCTATTTTCCACACATATTTTCTTTTAAAATGTCACAAATTTCACAGAACCATATAATCATTGAATTAGAGGGCATACCAAGATCATCTGGTAGATTTCTCTGCCAATGAAAAAATCTACAGCTATAGCATATAGCCCTTAGGCGACCACCATGGTTTCTTTAGGTTCCTCTCAGTGTGTTCCCTGATAGTGCCAAAACCCATGCTGTAACAGATTAAAGTAACCCACTTTGACACTGGTTCTGGTCTCCACCCCACAACCCAAAGCTGTTTTTTTTCCTGTGTGGGGAGGGGAGGGGGGGCTACATGCTATCCTGATTGAAATCAGGATGGCATGAAGCTACACCAAAGTCCCCCTCCCTCTGCCTACAGGCATACAGTCCCCCTCCCCCTGATTTTGATGTGCCATTTTCTCGCATCAAGAAGACAATAGGGAGAAGCTTGTGCTGCTGGGAGGCCTCTTTGACATGTTTGGGGACCTAAATGTGGGATTGGAGGGGAGGGGTGGGTGTTATCCTGTTCCTCCAGCTTTTCTAAACCCGAAGAAGCAGGATGACTATGAAGACTTACTCCCGGGATTGCGGAAGTAGTTCTGGGAGTCATTCCCCACAGGCCCAGCACCTCAGACCTGGATGTTTCATAAAGATCTGGATCTAATGAGGTGTTTAATTTATGTGGAGTAAACCAGGGAAAGCCCGGTTTATTCTGCATTAATTCGATTTTACCAGAGGCATGTTTGGACACCGCCGGTAAATCTGAGTCAGGTTCCGCATTTTGAGCCTGTCTGGATGGGCCATCATTTTACTTCATCCTTGAAACTGTTTGAAATTGTGCATCCAGTAGTTTGCTTTTTGAAATCTCCACATTTTGAATTCCCATATTTTGTGCACCCCGTCAGTTGAATCCACATCTTGGCACATGCCAGACTCTAGACTTGAATGAGCAGGGTCAACTGTAGAATAAGGTATCCCAAAAAGCAATGCAAAGACCCTTTGCTCAAGAATAGCAAAACTGAAGAAAGACGTCTGTCTGGTTTTCATGGATTCCCTTCTTTTTCCATGTACTCCAGTTTATGAAGCACAGCATGTTCTGCAGTTCTCTGTGTCATATTCAGGCAACAGCATAGTGTAGAGAAAGAGTGAGTTCTTTTCCCAGTATCTTTCAGCAACTGCAAAAGCCTATACCCAAAAGGCCCCAGATTCTGACTGATCTTCAATGCTAACCAGGATCAGTTGTGGTTAGTATCTGGATGAGAGACCACCAATGAATACTAGGTGCTGTAGATTATATTTCAGAAGAAGAAACTAACAATAATTACTTCTCACTACTCTTTGCATAAGAAAACCCTATGAAATGCATGAGGGCGCCATAAGTAAACAGTTGATTAAAAGGCATATACACACCCACATACCAATAAATCATCTCTAACCAACTGATAACTCCTTCAAATATGTTGAAATCATCATTTTAAAAGTCAAAAGTATGTATCTCTTCCTTTCTCCTGTACCATAACTTATGCCATTCAGCATTTTCCTCAGCATGCTCAACATGATCAGCGTTCCCCTTTATTCACATAATAAATCCCAAGATGACATGATCACTTCCACTTAAACTTCTCATTTGCTTAGTATCAATCAGTTCTTCCCCATTGGTGAGGATTGGATCTAGGATAACTGATATCCTTGTCTCTTCTTTCACTTTCTGGAGAATAAAATTGTCAGTAGGGAAAGTCAAAATGTGTTAGATCTTCCATTTTCAGCAGAAGTCAACTTCCAAAAGATATCTGAGTAACTGAAGGCACTTGCTTCTATAGCTCACCTTTTTGAAAGTTTGGTAATCTAATCTTTAATATTGTGAAAGATATTAAATGGAAGTAAAGTAAGATCTTATCAATAATGTCACAAAGCGTAATATATGAAAATAAATAAAAGTGCATATACAGGAAAACATTAAAACACATGCTTTAATTTTTAAGCATGTTGTGATATGAAGGGCATTACCTAACACTGTATTAAACATGGATACAAGTGTGGTTTATAGTGGGCAGAAATTTTAAAAAATAATTGTGAATTCTGTTTAAAGCAAAACATTTGACAGGAGAATGATTCAAATAGATCAAAGAAGGCACAGACGGTAACTTCAAATAAACCAGCAGGTAGCTGGTTTTCTTATGGAACTAATAGATGGAAACCCATCGATACAAGATGTGCAGGTATTATCATTGTCCAAATGGTGTATGATTTCAATTGGAGTCTTAGAGGAGAAAAATCACTAGCATAGATAGAATCTGAGGGCAGGAATAACAAAAAAGAGACTTTTAAGGAGGAGATATAGAAATAGAAATGGATGTTTTTGTTAAACAGTAAGTGTGAATGTGATAAATACTCAGAAGAGTCCAACCAACTTTGTGCAAGATTATCAGCAATCTAGAAACAGAATTAACTGCCCCAGCAAGTAGTGGAAGGCATAAATGAGAAGGTTTTTAAATTTATAATTTATGATATATCAAAACCTCAGAGGAAGGGACAAACAGAGCATACGTCACTGGAGATTCATATAGACGTAGTTCTACAAATGTTCTGAATGGCATTTTGTTATTCTGAATGAGGTGCTGGCAATTCCTGACAACATTTGCAACTTTTTATTTTCCTCCATTTAAAAAAACAATTCTGAGACATATTGGATGAAAAATGTCTCAAGTCTGCCTATGATTTTCCACATTTATGGTCATGATTCGTGCCAAGATTTTTGACCACTCTCCCAATGATTGTTTTATGGTGTAGGTTACACGATGAATATTTTCAGGATGGAAAGTGGCAATTATAAACCCATGTGTTTCTCACTTGATTCCCCCATTTTCTGTTTTTTTATTATATATATTGTAGAGCAGTCTTTCTCAACCAGTGTGCCGTGGCACACTAGTGTGCCGTGATGGACCTCCTGCTGTGCCGCGAGAAAAGCTCTCTGCCCCCCCTTCCTCCCCCCTCCTGCCGAACTCCTGCTGCTTGGGGGAGGAGGAGGATGGGCCGGGCAGTGGTGAAGAAAAAGAAGAAGGGGCCGGGGTGCCGCCTCCTTCAGCCATTTCCCCAGCCAGCCTCCAATCCGCCATGACTCCCACCATGACTCTCGCCCCTCGCTCGCTGAAGCCGCGTGGAGGAGCCCTGCCCACTGAAGCCCGTCCGACGCTCATGCTCCTCCTCTGTAGGAGAGCTGAAGCTGGGGGGAGGGGCGGGGCATGGCGTGGCTTGGCTCTGCCCCCTCCCCTGGCTTCGGCACTCCCAGCAACTGCTCCCAGCAGGCCACCAACTCCCAGCCGTTCTTTACTGTGTTAGAGTGTCATTTTGGTTGGTGGTGTGCCCCCGGATTTTTTTAATGTTAAAAGTGTGCCGCGGCTCAAAAAAGGTTGGGAAACACTGTTGTAGAGTTATACGATCATTGTGCATCAGTGACATGCTGAAAAAACACCAATTTCATTGTTGCACCATGACTCTAAAAATAGAAATAAAAACATTTCAAAAATTGGGAACACACTCCAACATTAGGAATCATTATATATATATTAAAACAAACTTTTAATGTGACATATTCTGTGACAAACAGCCCACGCTGGCAGGTAAGAAGTGGACAAGGAGATGGAAACAACAAATAATACCTGACAAAAAGGGTCACCTCATAATCCTACTCTCTATTTGGTGTTCAGAAAATGTGGAGGAATATTTGACATTGTTTCTTTAGAGCATTGGTTCCCAATCTGTGATCTGTGGACCACCAATGGTCAACAAGAATGAAAATACGGTTTGTGGCCTTGCCATTATTACACCATTGCCTCAAAACCATGTGGCAACGAGAGTGACTGGTCTTGCGAAACCCTCTTATAGTGCCCAGGCAATGGGGATGTTGGGAGGGGATAGACTGATTACCCATGAAAGATTACTACTACCACATCAGCTCTAGATTATTAAATATGGTTTTCTGTGGGCGAGCATATGACGATTACTGGATGGCATATGTTCTGTCTGATGTGGTCTAACCAATGCAGTTTTCTGAATCAGCACCCCAAATAACCAAACCAAATCTAAAGTTGGCCAAAAACTGATTGGTAATCCTTTTGGTCCGAATGTTGGAGAGTGCTCCCTGGTCAAAGTGGTCCCTGGTCAAAAAAGAAGATTGGAAATCACTGCTTTAGAGAAAGGTGGCATTACCAAACATCTGCTGATTGAGGCTCTTCATTAGCAAAAGCTGTAATATACTGTGGTTTCTTTCCCACTTTTCTAAGGAATTTATTTTCTTGCAGGCTTGTTGTTAATATCAGCACCTATATGCTTAGCTTGCCTACTAGTTTGTATCCTTCACAATGATCCAGATCTAGCATAACTCTAGGGCCTTGCTGGTTGTGGGGAAAACAGCTGCCATAAAATTGTGGTGTATATTCAGATAATATTTCACAAAGTGGCCTTTTCAAACCAGGCTCAGAGAGAGAAAAATATGACCCTGATGTATGAGAAATTTTGACATATCTCTAAATATGTTACCAAAATATTTTCAGCTCTCCATTTTATGACTTCATCAGAATGCTGAAAATCTCGAACTTGGCCGAAATGCAAGCAGCATTAGGAAGCAATGCAAAAACTATGAATAAGAATCACCAAACCACTTCTTGACATGTAAGTTTGACAAGCAGAGCCGAAATCAAGTTGAAAGGTGAAGTCAGATAAGCTGTTAGGTGTCTCATATGAATTCTTTGCCTTCTCTCTGGAGAGGATATTTTAGCAGTCATAGTAAAAAATGAAGGAGAAGGTCATCGAGATAAGTGAAATGCACCTGGGTCATCCTCGATTGCTAAGTGATGCTGACATTTTTGTGTTCCAGTCTCTTAAGATCATGAGACAGTGATTGGAGAGGGCTGATTGTTCAGGAATATTATGCGGTAGACATCCCAAAGAGCAAAGAAAATGACTATTCACATGAGATTGACAAAGGCTAGGTGGTACAAAATTTTGAAGTGTAAGATGAAAATAATTTCTGCTGAAAGCTAACAACGGAATGTGTTAAGAACAATGGAAAATAATATTTTTACACAAATGTATTTGGACTCTGGACTCTGATTACTGTCTTCTAGAATATGAAGGCCTGAGATTCTGCTGTAGCTATTGCTCTCTTCTCCAACATATTGTCTTTCTTATGTGATTTGTTGAAGTCAGGGAGACACCCAGATGTTCTTTTTTCACCTAATGGTTGCAGTAGAAATTCGAATCTGGCACACGGTTTTTACTAATACAGAATGTCCAGGGAAGCTGGGACTTATGGATAACAGTTTCCATGGCTTCCATCTCTCTTATCTACTCATCCTTGTTGCATGTAGAGGACATAAACAGACTTATATGACATTAGTTTATTTGTTGATTTATCTAAGATGGAGGTGTTGTGGTTCAGCCAGATGAAGATGAGGGGTTTGGGGGGTACAGGGCCTGATGGTTCTGTAGGTGAACAAACAAAGGGGATTTTAGAGCAAAATGGTTCTGTAGATGAGGGAGTGGAGGGGAGTCTGGAACAAAATGCTGTTGCTGAGACAGACTGTGAAAGTGGAACTGTTTTGGAATCCAACAGGCAGGAAGAGGAGGACAACATTAGCTCATTAGGGGGAGCAGTTGGCTTAGACAGAGAAATCAGGCTGCTTCTGAGGTGGCAGAAATTCAGGTGCAGGAACATCCATGAGAAAGAGAGTCAGAAGAATGTTAAATTTACAAATAGTAATAGTTAATAGAAATGTACTACATGCACAGATAACAGGAGTGAAGAATATACAAAAAGAAAAAATGGTTGACAAAT
This sequence comes from Anolis apletophallus, assembly GCA_030556195.1. NCBI lineage: Eukaryota > Metazoa > Chordata > Lepidosauria > Squamata > Anolidae > Anolis > Anolis apletophallus. The sequence goes on along the minus strand of JARBWK010000010.1, from coordinate 21,823,227 downwards.
TAATAGCATGTACACAAATTGTTTTAGTGCGGTTGGAAAGATAAAACAAAGTGGACATTGACTAATTGGTATAACTATATAGTTAATATGTTAAATGTGGAAATAAATTGCAAATTGAATAATACAGATAAAATTGAGAAGGTTACAATAACTAAGAGGATGTGGGAACCAGTTAGGAATTATTTAGAGCAGTGTTTCCCAACCTTTTTTGAGCCGCGGCACACTTTTAACATTAAAAAAATCCGGGGGCACACCACCAACCAAAATGACACTCTAACACAGAAAAGAACGGCTGGGGGTTGGTGGCCTGCTGGGAGCAGCTGCCGGGAGTGCCAAAGCTGGGGAGGGGGCGGAGCCAGGCTGTGCCATGCCCCGCCCCCTACCCCCAGCTTCACCTCTCCCAGCAGCTGCTCCAGCCTTGAGGGGGCGTGCCAAGCCAGTGGTGCCAGAGCCAGCACAATGCTGGCTTAACACTGTCCCCTCAAGACTGGAGCAGTTGCTGGGAGTGGCGAAGCCGGGGGAGGGGGCAGAGCCAAGCCGCGCCATGCCCCGCCCTCTCCCCCCAGCTTCAGCTTTCCTACAGAGGAGGAGCATGAGCATCGGACGGGCTTCAGTGGGCAGGGCTCCTCCACGCGGCTTCAGCGAGTGAGGGGCGAGAGTCATGGTGGGAGTCATGGCGGATTGGAGGCTGGCTGGGGAAATGGCTGAAGGAGGCGGCACCCGGCCCCTTCTTCTTTCTTTCACCACTGCCCGGCCCTTCCTCCTCCTCCCCCAAGCAGCAGGAGTTCGGCAGGAGGGGGGAGGAAGGGGGGCAGAGAGCTTTTCTCGCGGCACAGCAGGAGGTCCGTCACGGCACACTAGTGTGCCACGGCACACTGGTTGAGAAAGACTGATTTAGAGAATGTGCTAAGATGTGGAGTAGAAAAATTAAGACTGAGACTGATATTTCAAATGTAACTGCTATAGTTTGATGTATAAATTGCATGTACATGGAGGAGAGGGTGGGAGTGGGGGGAAACCCAATAAAACAACAATAAAAATGAGAAAAAGAGTCAGAAGCAGGCCTCCCAAGGTCAAACAAATATGTTGATGTTTTGCAGTCCTTAAATAAGAGAGAGCTGTTTTTAGATTTTAGATAAAGCAGTGTCGCTACTGGAGTGAGGAACTCCTCCCTCATTCCTAGTTCATGCCTTAGTTCATGACCCAAGGTTCATGCTCAAATTTTGCTTCTTGTTTTATGGATTTTCCTTTGGATTCATGCCCATGTTTTGCTCCTTGTTTCCTGGCTTCATGTTCATGTTTTAACCATTGTTTTCTGGATTTACCTATTGCCTTTGGGACTTGCTTCTTTTATTAACTCTTGGATTTTTACCCTTCCATTTGCATAAGGTGCCTTTGGCCCTTTTTATATGTGTTTTGATCGGTAAACCATTTGGTTTCTTGGTGAGTGTTATGAGCAAGGTGAACTCCTGCTGAGGTGCAACAGTTGGAATCACATGAGTTTCCAGATGTTGTTGGACACTGACTTCATCTTAAGGACTGCATGATCCCTTCTCAGGGCACTTCCAGACATGCCTAAAACCTGCACTGAAACAGGTTAAAGTAACCTGCTTGAGTGTGGGTTCTAGTGAAACCCTGGACTTTCCCTCGGGGTGGCTACATATTATCCCAATTTCAATTGGGATAGCATGAAGCCACCCACCAAACCCCAAAGTTATCCCCTAGGCCTGAGTGGAGGAAATGATGCCTGAGGAAATTGAAGAAGCGGGATGGCTGTGGGGATTGCAGAAACAGTCCCGGAAGTAAGTCCCTACAGGCCCAATACCTGATTAGACTTGAATCTTTCATGAAGATCCAGATCTAATGAGGTATTCAATTAATGTGGAATAAACCAGGAAAATCCAGTTTACTCCACATTAATTAGCTTTTACCAGAGGTAAAAGCCTCTGGTAAAATTGAGACATGTCTTGCTTTTAAGACCTGTCTAAAAGGGCCCTTATATACATTGTATATTGAACCCCATGGCTTTTCAGGGTCTTAGGCAGATGCAAAAGGAGGAGAACAAATAGTCTCTCTCTCTCTCTCTCTCTCTCTCTCTCTCTCTCTCTCTCTCTCTCACACACACACACACACACACATCTCCTGAATAGTTAATGTTTAGGAAATATTCATTTTGATAATCCTCTGAGTATGTATGCATATTGTATAAATAGTGAGGAATGGGATTTCAGTTTGAAGAAAAAACCCATCTGTATTAGCAGTTTACATGTGCTGTCATGTACATTTTCTCTGCTTCTTGTGTGTCTTATTCAAAAGTGTGCTTTCTTGTTAGGTATGATGCAAGGGGAAGCTTGACCACAGACTTCAGTCTTTGCAGTATGCTCTCTGTATACCTAGTAGTGTAGTTGCCAAACAGCACAATTGTACAAGAGGCGAATAGAAGACTTGTTATTCCATTGTTCCAAATATACTACGCTACTACTTAGTCTTGAGTGAAGGAGAGAGTGAGCAAATGGTGTTTGTAGAGAAGGTTTCAGTTTTTTTCAGTGTTTTAGTAGGTTAGTAAATAGTTCGGCTAGAAGTGAAAGTAATAATGCCTCTAGAACAGGGGTCAGGAACCTTTTTGACTCAGAGAGCCATGAAAGCAAAATATTTGGAAATTTATTTCCGTGAAAGCCATGTAGTATATACAATATATTTTAAGACTGAATTCAACTAAATGTGAGTATATACGTACATACTATGAGAAAAGGATTCCCCCGGCAGAATGATAGGACCTGGCTCTGCAAAAGGCATGCTCAGAACTCTCAGAAGGAAGAGAAGATGGAAGGAAGGGGGAAAGAAAGAAACAAACAAAGGAAGAGGAAATAAAGGAGGGAGGGGGAGAGGAAAAAAGGAAAAAAGAACGAACTATGGAAAAAGAAAAGCAGGAGAGAGACAAGGAGGGGGAAGAAATAAGGAAATTGGAAGGGAGGAAAGGAAAAGGTATGGAAAAAAGGAAAGGGAGTGAGGAAAAAGTAAAATAATGAAGGGAAAAGAAGAAAAGAAAGAAGGAAAGAGAGGGAAGTGAAAAGAAAGGAAGGAGAAGGAAAGGAAGACTTGGGGGAAAAGAATAGAAGAGGAAGGAAGGAAGGGAGAGGGAGGAAGAATGGAGGAAAGAAGGAAGGGGGGAGAGGGAGAGAAAAGGAAGGAGAGGAGAAGGAAAGGGTGAAGGGGAGAAAGAAAGGAAGGAAAAGTAAGGAAGGAAGAGGGAGAATGGAGGAAAGAAGGAAGGGGAGAGAAGGAGGGAAAAGGAAGGAGAGAAGGAGGGAAAAGGAAGGAGAGAACCGCGCTCCGCCATCCCCGGCGAAGAGGGCACAGGGTCCCGAGAGTAGTGGGGGATGAAGAAGAGGCGGCGATGGCTGCACAGAAGCGGCAGTTGTGGCGCATTTGTGTCACTCCTCCCCGCTGCATGCTGGGAAACCGAGGCCCGGGCTGCTATGGAGAGCCAGATGCAATCATGAAAAGAGCCAAATTTGGCTCCCAAGCCGTAGGTTTCCTACCCCTGTTCTAGAACATGGCCATATAGCCCGAAAAACCTACAACAACTCAGTGATTCCGGCCATGAAAGTCTTCGAACATTACTACATTGAAAGTAATACATTATTACATTGATATTAATAATGTTTTGCTACCATAAATTGCAGGTGTATATTTGTAATTAATGGCTAAAATTATCTTTTTCTTTTTTTAAAAAAATATGCTTTATTCAATTTTCAATAAAAACAAAGTACAGAAAAAAGAAAAAGAATTACACATACAACAATAGAGATCATTTTACGAAAAGTTGTGGGCATCATCATGCACACATCATATAGTTAGTGGGTACCAACCCAGATGTACCCTTTGTCATATCGTAAAAAACATTTAAAGATACAGTGTTTAAGAGGATAGGCGGAGAAAACAGAAGAAAATAGAAGAGATTGGATAGACGGTGTTTCAGTCTGTTCGATTATACACCCCCGTCCCCCCGTCCCCCGGATCCATAATATTAGTGGTTTTCTTCGTGGACCTTCTTAAATTACCTATAGAGCAAGAGAAAAAAGAGTACCGGTGTTGAATTTATTAACCATTATCTTTTTCTTATGGGAGATGTATGTTCTTGGTTAGCAATGCTGAATTTTAAAGAGTTTTCTTACTTTTCTATAAAATATACATATCTTTTTTTCAAATTATCTGCTGAGTTTTTGTTATGAATGCTGTGATTAAGAGTGAGAGTTGGTTGATATTTTTTAAACATCTTTCTTAGGAAATTATAAAGTAGTTTGTCTTTTTAAAAAAGAATGTGGAAACCTAAATAATGTTTGCATGTACTTATTCATTATTGTACATCAGATTCTTAAGTGATACACAGTTCCTGGAGAAGCAGTATCTAGATTTGAACTATTTTGCTAAGAGTATACTGGAAGCTTGTGTTGTTAATTGACAGATTTCAATAGTTTTCATGGTGTTACTAGTTAACTTCCATCTGACTTTTGCTGGGTTGTTTGGACACTCACAGGTCATGTCCAGGGAATGTGGCTGGCCATTGTAAAGGTATCACCTGTTTTAGAGGGGGGAAATGTCTTTTTCCGACAAGATTTGACCCAATATTGACTTTGGATGACATCTACATCAGTCAGTTTTGATTTCTTGTATTTATTTATTTATTTATTTATTTAAATTGAGAAAAAGCTAGTATCTGTACAGAAGGTATTTATTTATTGTAGTGCATTAAAACACAAACAAACAAAACACAAAGTTTGCAGACTTGGTTTTCTATTAAAGGCCCTTTGATCAGTAGCTGGCCACTTGGAGTGCCTCTGGTGTTGCTATAAGAAGGTCCTCCATTGTGCATGTGCCAGGACTCCGGTTGCATTGCAGTAGGTGGTCTGTGGTTTGCTCTTCTCCACACTCGCATGTTGTGGATTCAACTTTGTAGCCCCATTTCTTACGGTTGATTCTGCATATCATGGTGCCAGAGTGCAATCTGTTCAGCGCCTTCCAAGTTGCCCAGTTTTCTGTGTACCGAGGAGGGAGTCTCTCATTTGGTGTCAGCCATTGATTGAGGTTCTGGCGTTTAGCCTGCCACTTTTAGACTCTTGCTTCCTGAGGTGTTCCAGTGAGTTTCTCTGTAGATCTTAGAAAGCTATTTATTTATTTAAGTCGTTGGCATGCTGGCTGATATCCAAACAAGGGATGGGCCGGAGATGTCGCTGCCTTGGTCCTTTCACTATTGGTTGCTACTTCTCAGCAGATGTCAGGTAGTGCAGTGCCGGCTAAACTGTAATTTCTCCAGTGGTGTGGGGCGGAGACACCCCGTGTCTCCGCCCCACACCAATGAAGATGTCTACCCAGTGCGCAGCAGCAGTGAAAAAAGCAAATTCTATGCTAGGCATGATCAGAAAGGGAATCGAAAATAGGTCAGCAAATGTTGTATTACCTCTCTACAAATCGATGGTAAGGCCACATTTGGAGTACTGTGTACAATTCTGGTCTCCGCACCTTAAGAAGGATATAACGGAACTGGAAAAGGTACAGAAAAGGGCAACAAGAATGATCCAAGGGATGGAGCGGCTCCCTTATGAAACCAGGTTGTAACGCCTTGGTCTTTTCAGCCTTGAAAGACGGCGTTTAAGAGGTGACTTGATCGAAGTGTATAAAATCATGCATGGGATAGAAAAGGTGAATAAGGAAAAAATATTTTCTTTGTCACAAAACACTAGGACTAGAGGGCACTCCCTGAAGCTCCAAGGTAAGAAAGTTAGGACTAATAAAGGGAAATATTTCTTCACCCAGAGGGTCATTGGGTTATGGAATTTACTTCCAGAAGAGGTTGTGACAGCTGTCAGCCTGAACAACTTCAAGGCAGGATTAGACAGATTCATGGATACCAAGTGTATCGGTAGTTACTGAAAAGGACATTCAAGTGCCACCTCGGAGTTGGTTGAGGTAGGCAGGATTTCCCTGGGTACTGGTTGTGGGGGGTCGGGAGCAGGTCAGGGTTTTGCCCTCCCTTCTGCTCGAGATCCCCGTGTACAACTGGTGGGCCACTGTGTGATACAGAATGCTGGACTAGATGGGCTGAGGTCCGATTCAGCATGGCTCTTCTTATGTTCTTATGTGGTAATGCAGCATGTCTCATTAAGAGCCACATCCACTGTTTTAGCATGGTGAGATGTGTTCCACACTGGGCATGCATACTCAGCAGCAGAGTAGCATAGCGCAAGGGCAGATGTCTTCACTGTATCTGGGTGTGATCCCCAGGTTGTGCCAGTCAGCTTTTGTATGATATTGTTTCTAGCACACACTTTTTGTTTGATATTCAGGCAGTGCTTCTTGTGGGTTAGACCACGTTGCAGGTTAACTCCCAGGTATTTGGGTGTGCTGCAATGCTCCAGTGGGATTCCTTCCCAGGTAATCCTCAGAGCTCGGGATGCTTGTCTGTTCTTAATATAAAAAGTACAAGTTTGTGTTTTAGATGGATTAGGAATCATCTGGTTTTCCCTGTAATAGGCAGTAAGATCACTAGAGCTTCGGAGAGCTTCTGTTCAGCCATCTCAAAGCTCCCTGCTTGATCAGTAATGGCACGATCATCAGCATAGATGAAACTCTCTGTCCCTTCTAGCAATGGCTGGTCATTTGTGTAAATGTTGAACATTGATGGAGCAAGCACGCTCCCCTGAAACAGGCCGTTCTTCTGTTTTCGCCATCTGCTTCTTTGGCCCTGGAACTCAACAAAAAAGCTCCTGTTTTCTAGCAGATTTCCTATGAGGCGGGTAAGGTGGTAATCCTTACCCACCTTACATTTTTCTCAGGAGGAGGCGATGGTTTACAGTATCATAAGCCACTGACAGGTCTATGAAGACAGCTCCTGTGATCTGCTGCCTTTCAAAGCCATGTTCTATGTGCCGAGACAGGTTCAGCACTTGCAATGTGCAACTTTTGCCTTTCCCGAAGCCCGCTTGCTGTGGAATCAGAAATTGGTCTATATTTTCCATAATTCTATGCAAAATAAGTCTTTCCAAAACTTTGTAAAGATGGGACAATAAGGAGATTTGTCTATAGCTTTTTGGATCATTATGGTCTTTGCCTGGTTTCATGATGGCTATGACTCTTGCTTTCCTCCAAATTTTGGGGATCTGACAAGATGCAGTGCAGTTGTTCATCAGCTCCAGCAGCCAGTACCATGCTTTTGGACCAAAGTTCTTAATTTGTTCCATCTGTAGATCATCCAGGCCAGCTGCTTTGCCATTTTTACATTTATTGAGAGCCATGTCCAATTCAGTAAATGTGTACAGAAGGTAGATAGACATAAATCAGACATTAGGAATGAGAATACACCAAAAAAAACCCCCAGCTGCATAACACTTCAATCTTCTTGAAATTCCATTTTAGATCTTATACTTGGAAAGTGGGGATGGGGAACGTCGATGGGATATTGGAAAGAGACTCAGCAGAATGGATATACCGCAAATTCCAATCTATTGATAATGGGTTAAAGAAAAAAACAGTTTTCTGGCACAAATATAAAATTTGCTAATTCTAGTTTCATGAGAGCTTTCTTGTCCAATTTTTATCACAACTTCTTTCTGGTTCCCAGCCAGCACCATATCACATTTCAAGAACTCCCTCCACCATTGATATGTGTATTGCTTGGCTTTTGGCAATATCTTCCTCCCAACTGGCCCCTAAAGACCATTCTTAAAACTGAACTTGTCATCTCATCATCATACTCACAAGTTTGACATTTCTATTAATGTTCACATACACCTGGCCTTTCATGGCTATAAATTTATATCTATAACTATGACTTTCCATGCATCTAAAGAAGTAGTTTCAGTTTTTGAAAGCTTATTTAAAAACTTTTTTCTTTCAGGGCCCATCCAGACAGGCCCAAAAACCAGGACCTGTCTTTGTTTTACTGTCTTTGTTTTAACGCCTTGCATAAAACCAAATTAATTCAGAAAAAAACAGGGTTTTCTTGGTTTGTTCAAAATTAATCGAACACCTAGTAAGATCCATATCTTATGGTAAGATCTGGCTCTTACCGGGTGTGGGCTCTGTGTGGATATGGCCTGGGGACTGCATCACACAATCCCTGTGTCTAATCCACACAGCCATCTTGGTTTTTCAGACTCCAGGAGCCCAAAAGCAGAGAGAGCACCCGCCCCTCCCCCCAAACCCGAAATTTACCTTTTAAAAATAAAGAAAACTTATCTGATTGTTATTATGTTCCTCCTCACACCCTCCTGGTGCAAGGAAATGATGCACCAGGAGACTGGGCCGCAGGGAGCAAGTTGCCAGGTACATAATGGCATCCAGGTAAGTTTTCTTTACTTTTAACAGGCAAATTTGGGGGGGGGGGGGGCTTCCGGGTGGCTTCTCAAGACTCAGGTCCTGAATGGGGATGAGGAGGACGAGGGTTTCCTTTCAGCAGATGAACTCAGGACCATGACTGAGCAGTTACCTGAGCAGTCTGAGGATGTGGACCTTAGTACTGCTTAGCAAGAGCCTGGCCCTTCTGATGTAGAAGTGCCTAAGCCAGGACAGGATCAGACAGAGGTGTAGCACAGCGGTTAACAGCAGCTGTTTATCAACCAGAAGGTTGTAAGTTCGAACCCCGGGTTGGTTTGGGCAACCAACTGTCAGCCCCGCCCACTGTTTACCTAAGCAGTTCGAAAACAGCTTAGCTGTGAGTAGAGAAATTGGGGGGCCACTTAAAGCGGGGGAAGGACTTTTACAATGCCAGAAAAAGGAAGATCGGCTACCGGAAAGGCTGAAAAAGGCGGAATCCAGACGGGTGGATAAAGCTCTTTGCCATAAGAGGATGAAGCAACAGCACCCCCTTGTGACGTAATGGAACAACAGCACCCCGGTGACACAATCAGAAAAAGAACTTCCTGCTACAATATGTGTGTGTATGTACTGTACTGTGATAAACGGCAGGGATTGTCTGCTTGTATGTGTACCTGTAATCCACCCTGAGTCCCCTTTGGGGTGAGAAGGGCGGAATATAAATAAAGTATTATTATTATTAGGAATTAACTCACCCTGCCCGACTTCAGCTAAGACTAGATTCCATACAGCTGTGAAGGTCAAGTAGATTGGCACAAAGGAGGGCTATGCAGCTGTAAAAACTTGCCACTGCCAGCATAAATAATAGATGCTGGCAGTTGCCTGGTGCTGGCAGCAATTGTCATTGTATGGAGAACTTCAGCTGGAAATCTTGAAAACCTTGTATCATGTGTATTGGACCTCTGGTGAGCTTCATGCTCATTGACTCTTGGAATGGAATATTATGACTATACTTTTGCCTTGCCCTCTCTATGGACTAAAATACAGTTATGACTTGGACTGCCTCTGACTATACTTGTTGAAAGAAAAGCTGTAACATCCTGACAGGCATCCCGATTGTTATTGGGATAGCATGTAGCCACCCTCCTTGGGAAATGTTCACCCTCCTTGGGAAATGTGCATATGTTCATTGTGTGAACTGCCCAGAGCCTATGGGAATGGAGCGGTATATAAAATCGAATAATAAATAAATAAATAAATAAAAAGCATGGGGCTGGTGTGGGTACTCAAATCCACACAAAAGCAGGTTTTTAAAACCCACTTTGGCACGAATTTGGGGCCTGTGTGGAAGTTACCTCAGTCTGAAAGATTCTGCAATACCACTTTGCATAAATTATGCCAGATCTTATTTGGCCCTCAGTTCCATCACACTTCAGGGTCAGTGCCAATTCATGTTCCCTCTAGGCTGTTCCTGCCATTTTCTATGATGTACTGCATAGTCATGCAAAATATCACATGGTCCTGGGAAAATCAGGGAGGAACCACCTATAAACTCTGAATCCCCCTTTTGACCTCCCCTCCCAACATCGAAATATTCAAGTCTGAGCAGGCAAACTGGGAATATTTAGGGTTAGACCACTATATGTATTCCTATGTATCTTATGTATGTTGTTTGTATCTTCCTACTGAATATGATCAAGAATTTACACCCGTGACTGAGGTGTGCTTCTTTAGGAGCCTTATGTCAAAACCATACTTTTTAGAAATAATTGACTAGCATTCAGGTAGTTTCTATAAGGGCAAGGCCAAGCTAACTTTTTATTTCCCTTTTCCAGTACTATCCTACCTCCTTCCAAATTTATCTTCATTTTCTAAAAATGCAGAGACTCACTGTGCAGATAGGCATAGTTATAATGTGTCCATGGATGTAGCTTTCGGGAAAGCACAGTCTTAATAATCTGTTTGGCCAGCAAAACCAGGCTTTGAAATGTTTAAAATATTAATTTTGTCTTGCATCTGAAAAATCATGTTGATGGATTGACATTTGCAAATTATGAAACATCACGCTACCAACAATTTGCATTGAGTTGCTGCCTACATTAAGTTTAATTGGCTGTACATAGTACTCCCTTGTTTCCTTTTGCTTAGTTTCTTCCTTCCTTCCTCTTTAAAATAACAATTTACCAAGCAGCTAAGCAATAGGAAAGGTTTGTTGGGAATAGCTTACATTCTTTGGTCATTAATGGCAGGGGGAAAAAAGACTCTCTGAAATATCTGGAGGCAGCCTAGTTAACGTGTGGGGGTGAGCTTGAAACAAATCTGCATAGGATAAATCTTGTGAACAGGGAAAGCAGAATTCTCTTATGAGTCAGACCCTCCTATAATCCCTTGAGAGGGAGCTGCAATAGAATAGTTACACTGTAAAGAAAAAAAGGTGAGTTCAAACTGGTCAAACAAAAAGGAATACACCAGGATTTTACCTTCAGGATGTGAGCTGGGTCCTCTTGCATATTTCATTCATTTTAAAGAACCTTGTGATAGACTTTAAACCAATTCTGAAATGCAACAAATTGATTGTACAGCAGATATATTGACAATCTAAAAATTGATAACTGAAAACTTTTAAAATCACTAGTTGGTTAAGTCCTGCTGAGTCTCACTGAAGTGAGTAAGAACTGCTGGGCTGCTTTTCATACCCCATTCATTTTAATGGAACTAGCATTGTAGCACTCCTGCATAGCTCACTCATTTCAATGGAACCTGAATTAGAAGGTTAATATCATCATCAATATGAGTAGAGCCTAAAGTTTGACTGTCATATTTATACAATTTATATGGGATAAAAAGAGATAATGGCCCTTATCACACTAGAGAAAAAAATCACTTAAAATTCTGTTTCTGCCTCCCTCCTGCAGAATTATGTGATTTGAAGTTTAGGAAGGAGCCTTTAACAGCCTCACTAAACTACAAACTCTAGAATTCTGTAGGAGACAGAAACTAGATTTTAAGTGGGTTTTCCCCCCCCCCCCTCTAGTGTGATGAAAGGATAAATAGCCTTTCCAGGACCTTTTGGCTGATATACTGGAGGGCAAAAGAGAACTTCTCATACAATGGCATACTATATTCTCCCGAGATTAATCATGGAATTACAGAATTGGAAGGGGACTCCAGAGTTATATTGGCGTAATGTCCCAATATGACTCAATATGATTTTAGCTCTCCTAAATCACAGGTTTCAGAAGCCCAGAGTGCCCCAGCAGTTCCAGAAGGCCAGATCAGGACACAGATGGGTAGAAGACAGAATAGGTCAGTGGCCAGAGAGGATGACAGCAGAGTAAGTACTCAAAGTACTGACATACCCCAACTGTGTTTTTATAATACACTAGCTTGGGGACCCGGCGGTGCCCAGGTCATTTGAGAAGTGCAGCAGGATGTAGAGTGAGTCATGGGGGCTCTGTGTGCCAAGTTTGGTCTTGATCCATCATTATTGGGAGTTGCAGTAGTATCATGAAATTACTGAAGGTATTGGAAGTCCCATCATCTTTGGTCCACCCTCCCCCAAAGTGTAGTAGGATGTAGATTGGGTCATGGGGGTTCTGTGTGCTACGTTTGGTCTGTATTGGTGAATGGATGAGGGTTGCATTGTTTTTAGGAAGTGAGTGAAGGTACTTCAAGTCCCATCATCTGTGGTCCGTCTCACACAAAACAGCACCAGGATGTAGAGTGGGTCATGAGGGCTCTGTGTGCCAGGTTTGGTGTTGATCAGTCATTGGATTAGGTTTGTAGCAGGCTTGGAAAGTGAGGGAAGGTACTGCAAGTCCCATCATCCATGTTCTGCCCCTCTCCAAACTTCAGTAGGGTGTAAAGTGGGTCACTGGGGCTCTGTGTGCCAAGTGTGGCCTTTCTCGGTGTGTGTTGGGGGCCGCAGTTTTCTGTGGGAACAGAGGGGTGTGAAAGTACTACATATCCCATCATCCATTGTCAGTCCTCCCCCGAACCTCACCAGGACATGAAGGCAGTCATAGAGGTTACGTGTGCCAAGTGTGGTATCGATCAGTAAATGGATGAGGGTCGCAGCAGACTTGGGAAGTGAGTAGAGGTACTTCAAGTCCCATCATCCATGGTCCACCCTCCAAACTACACCAGGATGTAGAGTGGGTCATGGGGGCTGTGTGTGCTAAGTGTGGTCTGTATTGGTCCTTTTTGGTGGCCTCAGTGGTCTGTGGGAACCAAAGTGTTTGAAAAGTACTACAAATCCCATAATCCGTGGGTCATGTCCCCCGAACCGCACCAGGACATAAAGGGGGTTGGGGGGGGGATTATGTGTACCAAGTTTAGATTGTCCATCACCCGCGCTGGTCGCTGTGGCCTGTGAAAGTGGCTGCCACATATCCGCCCTTCCGCCCTCCCGCCCTCCGCACACATACATACATACATACATACAAACATTCCGCTTTATAAAGGTATACAGATACAGGTATACAGATACAGATATACAGATACAGATTTGACAAAGAGGAAGCAGTACAGAACAATTGAAATTCGCCACACTGGTTTCCTATTGTTGCTGGAGGGTGCTGCCTATGATCTACAGCCTCATTGGAGGAGGTGTGATTTTTCTTATGCCTCTGAGCCAGCCAGAGGTGAGGTGGGAAATTTATTTGCTCAGTTTGAAGTTTTCTAGCTGTTGCTGGCTCCACCTCTCATGTTAAATTAAGAATTTGGGTCGGTTTGAGGTAATTGACACCAATGATGGCAGTTTCCCCACCCCTGGGGAGGACAATGGTCTGTGCTGGTAAAACAATGGATGTTAGCTAGTCTGAAAGAGTTCCTAAGAGGAGAACAAAAGAAGGCTTTGGTTATCTTCAGACCTCTGGCTTGACTTCATTGTTACAGTTGTGGAGGCACTGTTCAGGGATTAAGATGATTTTCTCTGAGTGAGAGTGAGTTCATGTCCTGGGAAATTTCCAAGTAATTTAATAGAAAGGTTACTTTTTAGGGCAATCAAAATGTCCATGTGGCTGGCTATATTTTCCAAGGGACCCACATCTTTCAATTCATATATTTTATATACCGTATTTTTCTCACCATAAGGCACACCTGCTGATAAGACGCACCTAGATTTTAGAGTTGGAAAATTGGGGGAAAAAATGGGGGCTGTCTACTATATGGGACACTAATATGGAGGGGGGAAGGCGCTGGAGCAGAGGGGGCGGCGATATACTCACGCTATATTCGCCCCCCCCGGCAGCTCCCGGCAGCTCCCGGCTGCGCCCGCGCATGGCCAGACTCCCGCTGCCGTGTCGCCGCAGCCAGTCGGCGGCGCGGAGGAACGGGGGTGGAAGAGGGGACTCACGGGGCGGGAGGGAGGTAGGGAAGGAGGAAGAGGCCGCAGCGCCTCTGCAGGGCTCCCTCCCTCCGGCGAGGGCTTCCTCCTCTTCCTCCTCGGCAGAGGCGCGACGGAGTGATGTCATGAAGATGCGCCTCTGTCTTCGGGCCTTCAGGGCGCTGCTGCTGCTTCCGCTGCGTCTCCGGAAGGGCCCGAAGACAGAGGCGCATCTTCGTGACATCACTCCGTCGCGCCTCTGGCGAGGAGGAAGGCCTCGCCGGCCGCGCGCTGTAAGGATGGCCGGAAGAGAGGCCGGAGGGAGGGAACTCTTCCTCCTTCCCTCCCTCCCTCCGGCCTCTCTTCCGGCCGTCCTTACAGCGCGCGGCCGGCGAGGCCTTCCTCCTCGCCAGAGGCGCGACGGAGTGACGTCACGAAGATGCGCCTCTGGCTTCGGGCCTTTCTGGAGATGCAGCGGTAGCAGCAGCAGCGCCCCCGGAAGGGCCCGAAGACAGAGGCGCATCTTCGTGACATCACTCCGTCTGCCGAGGAGGAAGAGGAGGAAGGCCTCGCCGGAGGGAGCCCTCTGCGGAGGCGCTGCGGCCTCTTCCTCCTTTCCTCCCTCCCTCCCGCCCCGTGAGTCCCCTCTTCCGCCCCGTTCCTCCGCGCCGCCGACTGGCTGCGGCGACACGGCAGAGGGAGTCTGGCCATGCGCGGGCACAGCCGGGAGCCGCCGGGAGCCGCGGGGGGGGGGGGCGAATATAGCGTGAGTATATCGCTGCCCCCCCTCTGCTCCAGCGCCTCCCCCCTCCCTGCCTGCATCTTCGCTCCATAAGACGCGGCTCATTTTTCTTCCTACTTTGGGAGGAAAAAAACTGCGTCTTGTGGTGCGAAAAATACGGTAACTCATATTGTTGTGGGGTCTTGATAACTCTGTTTACAATTTGTTGATTTGTGGACACTTTAGTTTCTCTACCATATTGTATTTTCATAGAATCATTGAGTTGCAAGAGACCTTATGAGCCACCCAGTCCAACTCCCCGCCAAGAAGCGGGAAAATCGCATTCAAAGCACCCCCGACAGATGCCCATCCAGCCTCTGCTTAAAAGCCGCCAAAGAAGGAGCCTCCACCACACTCTGAGGCAGAGAGTTCTACTGCTGAACAGCTCTCACAGTTAGGAAGTTCTTCCTAATGTTCAGGTGGAATCTCCTTTCCTGTAGTTTGAAGCCATTGCTCCACATCCTAGTCTCCAGGGCAGCAGGAAAAAAAGCTTGCTCTCTCCTCCCTATGACTTCCCCTCACATATTTAAACATGGCCATAATGTCTCCCCTGAGCCTTCTATTCTTCAGGCTAAAGTTAACATGCCCAGCTCTTTAAGCCGCTCCTCATAGGACTTGTTTCCAGACCCTTGATCATTTTAGTCGCCTTCCTCTGGACACATTCCAGTTTGTCAACATCTCCCTTTTATGCAATTCTGAGCCAGGATGTCTGGAAAATTGTGACAATGGTGATTTATTATTATTATTGTTATTTACCTGTCTCTCCTTGTGGCTCAAGACAGACCACAGTACTGTGAAAATACACAAACATTGCAAAGATTCTATAAACGCACACATTAAAATGTAGTTCTATAAAAAATAAAGTACATATTAACTCCCTCCCTGAGGAGATACGAGTCATCCAGGACCTGCTGCCATTCCGCAGAGCCGTTAAGACCTGGCTATTTAGACAGGCATTTGGCCCATAACCAGTGCCTGTATAATCAGCACTCTTCCGCGCCTCCACCACTGTACCTATACTGTTCTTATGCTGTTTTTGCAGTATTGTTGGGAATGGGATTTTAACTGTGGGTTTTAATCGGGCTTTACTATGTTTTTATGTGTTTTTATCTGTTATTTTAATCCTGGAAACCGCTCTGAGCTCCAGAGAGAGCGGTATATTAAGCTGAACTAATAAATAAAAAAATAAAAAATATTAAAAACACAGGGCAGAGATTAAAACACAGGACACAAGTTTAAAATTCATGCTTAAAACTGGCTTTGTAGGCCCATCGGAAGAAATAGGTCTTTATATAGTTTTTAAATTCCAATAGCTCTTCTGGCAAGTCGTTTCACAACCTTGGGGTGGCCAATAAAAAGGTCTTCTGGGTGACAGTTACCAGTTGGGTTCTGGCAGGCTGGAGTAGCTGCTCCCTACAGAACCTTAGTGTTTGGGGTGGATTATACAGGAGAAGGCGATCCTGTACGTAACCTGGACCCAACCATGTAGGGTGTTCAAACTTTTAATGCTGAGGGCCTCAGCCTGTTGGGGGTGGGAGTGTTGAAAAAGAAAAGCCATGAACTGCATCCTATCCATACTGCATATGTCTTATTTGTAATGCAAAAAAACATGAAAAAATAATACAATACATAAAACAAAGAACAATTTTAATCAACATAAATATACCAGTCTTTCAATGGTAAGTGTGGGCCTGCTTTTGGTGAGAGAGTAAAATTAATTAGGATTGTTGTTGTGTGCTTTCGAGTCATTTCAGACAGTGGCATATGCTGCTTCAGAGTCTGGTGGAGTCTCCTTCTCTGGAGGTTTTTCAACAGAGGTGGTATGGCCATCTGTCAAACTCATTGCAACTCTGAACAGCTCAGCTGGACATGAATCTGCAGGCATAACACGTGCAGAGAAGAAACTTTTTTTCACTGCACATATTCCCACCTCATAGGAGCAAGGATGCCCTCCAGGGCTGTCCAACTGCCGCACCTGCAGGTGTTTTGGACTTCAACTCCCACAAATCCTAGCCAGTTTACCAGCTGTTAGGATTTCTGGGAGTTGAAGTCCAAAACACCTGCAGGGCCGGCAGTTGGACAGCCCTATACCATGTCTTGTTGCATAAAAGTTTTCTGCCTTCTGCATTCTAGTAATTGTCCTTCCTGTTTTATTTCCCTGAGGGTTTCTATATACCAGGAAGCCTTATTTTGGATGAGTACATTTGGGAGTGATTGTGTCAATAGCCCTGGATAGATTTTGCTTTCATTTGCTGACCAGGGATTCAACTAGTGATTCAACTGGTTGGTGGTGCCAGCCATTGAACCCTGGAGTCTCAAAGCTTCTATTAGCTTTTGAGGGCAGACCGTTTTAAAAGACCCTTTACCCCTACAGGAGTAGGTTTTAGCTGTACTACTAGCCCTGACCAGAAAAGCATATGTCCATAATAACACAGAGCCATGTGTTTGGAGCTTAAAATTGTATCAAGAGTATGACCTGCTGAGTGCATTGGTCCAGAAACCAACTGGGATAGGCCCATGTTTGTCATGGATACCATGAACTCCCGAGCTACAGCTGACAAACTGGCCTCCAGTGGTATGTTGAAACAAAAGTCTGGGTGACTCCCAGCACCTCCAAGACCAGTTTCATGAGCTCAGCCAGGGTGTCTGTTAGGCAGATGGTTTTCCCTTGACTATCCCTTGTTTTCAGACTCAGGTATACACAAGTGTGATTCAGCTTCTTAGTAGGTAATCTGTTCAGATTAATGTGGTCTTTTTCAATCACAGCTACCTCTTCCCTGGCCTACTTCGCTCACCTGCTCTATGACACAGTACCCGGCTGGCCCACTGTCATTCCCCAGCCATGTTTCAGTGAAGCATGCCAGGTCATTCCCTTCATCCTTGAGGAGATAATAGATTATATGTGTCTTATTCTTAACTGACCTGGAATTACTTGAGATTTGGTGGGCTGCCTGGCTCACTCTCCAAGTTCCCCTGGCTGGCAGGGTGACTGGAAGGTAAGATAGGTATTAAACACCTTTCTCACTTTCTCTATAATAACATGTGACCCTGATATTAAGTAAATGTATATGAAGACTGTACACCCTTAAGGATAGCTGAAGGGACTGATTTGTAGCACAATCACATGTATGTTGACCGATATGCTAGCCTAATTAAGTTAATTGGGGCTTAGTCCCTAGTAAGTTCATTCAGCATAGTCATCCTAGTGTTGATTTCACTGTTAGACAACTAAGAAAATATCTAGCTGTGCTAAACTGTTGTATCTACAAAGAGGAGGACTGACTGATGCTTCTAGTAAGTAAACCTCTGTGCTGGGCTAAAAAGAAATCCCTAAATTGAAGTTCTATTGGTTATTATGAGAGGCATTCAATGTTGTGGCTTTCTAAAAAGAAATATTTTGTCAAAACTTTAAAATAATTCTCCAAATTCAGTAGATGTATGAATATTTCTGAAAGTTGGGAGAGGGGGTGATAGTCTGTAAATGCGCTCTACCATTGTAAAAAGTTTCACCCCAATAGCTATAAATATGAGGGAGAAAGAAGCCCCTAAAGTTTCTCCCCCTTTGTGTGATTACGAAAATGAAAAGTAACAAAATCTCAATACTCCTGTTATAGCAATAACATTTTCACAAACTATACTTTAGAAACACTTTAGAAATGAAACTTCAGCACCCCCTAATTTTGTAATGAGTTTTGAAACATTTTTTCACCGATTGCATAGTCCCACTAGCCACATTCTTGTTTGCTATTGGCTAAGAGTCCACATTGGTGTGATTTTTGTGCTCATGTTTAGAATTTCCTGCATGGCAGAGGGTTGAAATTGATGGCCCATGTGGTCTCTTCCAACTTCATTATTTTATGATTCTATGATCGTGGGATAACTTCTATTCTAGATCTTTATAGGCTGTGCAAATACATTTTCTGAAGAAATATTCATCTAGAGATGATAGTTATGTAAAATTGAAGTTGGTGCTGTCCCATCAAACTTGAGTAGGCTTAGCTCTCTTTATGGGTGTGCAAAATCAATCAGAATTATTCCCATTTCATAGAACAAAGACTGAAAAACATTATTTGTAATGTTTACAAGATGGCAGTAGCATTGAAGGAGGGAAGAACTCTGGCTTATGATGCTGATGCAGTGGGCTGGATTTTATCTGTTATTCCTGAAACTGGGAGCTTGCCCCATCTGCTAAGATGAGGCAGTAATAGGACATTAATGTTCTTGTAATGGGAAGTGGTTTTGAGAATATGAAGCTGTCAGTAGAAGATAAGGATGGGAAAATAAATTGGTTACATTTCCCTACAAAATTACACACATATTTCTTGTGGCTGAAAAAAGGATGAAATATATTGTGCCTTGGAAATATGGCATCAGAGGGAGAACACAAACAAAATGGTGTGTGTTCATGCACATCATTTGGGAAATGTATATAAAAATGCTGCAGCCAATGAGAAATCTGAATAGCTCGGGAAATACATTTTTTTTAAAAATGCATTTAGGAGGAAATCAGAATATTTACTTCAATGTGAAAATGGGGGAAGTCGCACTTGATACTGAACTGAAATAGGACAAGAGTGCTAATAAAATTACGTGAAATACTGTGTAAATGAAACTGATAGATTTTCACATCAATGCCAAAGAATTAATTTGGAGAAAATATCTACCTTCAATCTCAGCTGTCTGTGTTGACGTTTTGCATATTATTCAGTATGTATGTCTTTGGATCATAATAGTAAAGCCAACATTTTGTAGTTAGTCAATTGTAGTGCATTATGCATGCATCTTTGTCGCCACCAAGTTCTTTCTGCCTTTTTCAGATATTGTGTGATTAGTTCCAGTTATTGATAACTGGGACAATTTGAATGTGTGGTCACTTTTGACCTTTGTACAAGATCATGGTTTCTTTATTCTAAAGGCATGTAAGTATTTTTGTAAGTCAACAAAGAACAAGGCTGTTATATCATTATGATTTTAGTGGTTTGCCACTGCAGATAAACGACAGCTTTCTTTAGGACACAGTTGTTTAGTTTCTTATACTTTCTCAACAACAAATTCTAGATGACTGTTTCCTTTGCTGGCCTCTCTCCAAGGAATGAATGTGTGTGTGTGTATATATATATATATACACACACATACATACACACTAGCTGTACCCGGCCACGCGTTGCTGTGGCGTAGTCTGGTGCTCTAAGAATGTCTGCCTACTTTAAATAGTATTGATAGTAGTATAAAAAATAAGTATGTCTTCTATGTATTTATATTAGTGAAATAACTTACTGTTTGGTGGTCCCATAAATGCATGGTTGTGGAGTTGAGAAGTTTCTCAGCGGTGTTGTTGTTTGAGGCGTTGCTGTGGCGTAGTCTGGTGGTCTGTGAAGGTCAGGGTCGCTCGTGTAGGAAGAATAGTAGGGATAGTACTATTAGTAAGAAGTATTCCTTGTTTGTGAATGAGTTGTAGGGGCTGAGATGTAGGTAAAGTAAAGGGAGTCATGAGAAAAATAGCAAACGTAATAAGAACAGTAGTGGTATGAATTACTGGAGTATAATAGTAATGGCAGTAAAAAGAGCAGTAGTGGTATTATTTTTTGGAGTGTAATAGTAATGTTAGTAGTAATGATTGTAATAAGTAGTAATAAGCATAGTGGTATAATAAGTAATTGGGAATGATCTATATGTATTTGTCTGAATATGCATCTGTATTGTCTTATTTTATCACGTCACCATAGTTCCCCACCATGTCTACAGCAATTTAGGATTTTTCAGTAATATTGTTTTAATTTGTATTATTATTATTATTATTATCCTGCCATATCTCTCTGAGTAATAAATAAAGTATTACTATTTTAGGAGCCCCTGGTGGCACAGTGGGTTAAACCACTGAGCTGCTGAACTTGCTGACTAAAAGGTTAACATAAGAACTGTCACGATGCACGGACTTGACCGGCCCCTTAATCACACACACAGAGACGGACTGAAGGCTAACTACTTTATTGAATATAAAAACAGTTCAAAGATAATGTCCAATAGAATATAAAAAGCAATCCAAAAGGCTTGAAGTAACAATGTCAAGGTAACGTTAGCAAATAGGCAAAAAAAGCTTAGCAAGGCTCCAAAAACTATGCGGATCAGGAACCAGGCAAGGCTCCGCACCACCAGGCGGATCAGGAACAAGGCAAGGCAAGGCAAAGGCTTGATGACCACTGGCTAGCTCGCTTCGTGGTCCCACTCCGCTTCACGCCTATTCAGATGAGATGTGGCCGGAGCACTGAGGATTCGTTCCCACGGATCCTATACTTAATCCTTCGGCCGAGGTCCCCGATGCTCTAGGCTTCTTCGTCTCCAATCGCTGCTCACGGACCTCGGCCGGTCTATGCTCTTAGACCATTCCCTTCTGCTAGACTCGATGTTCCGTCTCCTATCAAAGGTTCGACCTTGTCTCTCCACAGCTGTGTTTCTATCTCCCTGAGAGCTCTCCTCCCTAGCCATTTCCCATGCGCTTTCTTCCATGTTTTCCCCTGGAGGCTCCTGAGAATTCCGTCCTCCCGGATGTTCATAGCTGCCCGAATCGCTATCCATCTGCACCTGGTTCTCTATCTCTTCGCTAGGGCCAAACAACATTTCCTCCCATGCCAAGCTCTCTGTGGGCGAAAAGAGGCCCATCAGGGGGAAAGCTGCCCTTGCCCCAGTCATCTAGCTCATCCTCTGAATCATGTTCTGGCACTGCTGGTTCTAATGCTAATGGGACCCCCACGTCCTGACCCCTGCCCTCCAGGCACAAACGAGAACTGCTGTGCTACACTATCCCCCCTCAGGGCCCTCCTAGGCCGCCCTCGAGGCTTGGGTTTATCAGGGTACTTGCGATGAAACCGGGCCACAAGGTCCGGGGCATGGACGCCACGAGCCCGCGTCCAGGAACGCTCTTCCGGCCCAAAACCTTTCCAGTCGATCAGATACTCCAGCCGGGTAGCGGATACGCGCATCCAGGATGTCCTGCACCTAGGCCTCTGTGTGGGCAGGTTCTTGGTAGACAGCCAAACCTTATCCCCCACCAGGATTGCAGGGCCCTCCTGGCGCCGCCGATCAGCCATCCGCTTATAATCCGCTTTAGCCTGGTCCAATTGAGTGCGCAGCAAGTCTTGCAAGGCAGTGAGCTCCTGGAGCCAATCATTCGCTTCCGACGCCCCTCCTGCCGGGTCCACCGGAGGGTAGAACCGAGGGTGGTGTCCATAGTTGGCAAAGAACGGAGTCTCCTTGATGGATTCGTGCGTCGCGTTGTTGTGGGGCAAAGCTCCGCCAG
>JARBWK010000010.1:21783403-21801407 GCA_030556195.1 Anolis apletophallus | reverse complement strand
TTGTAACTCCGTGGTCAGCCCGCGATGTAGTGGTAATAAAGCCGAAAGGTTCCACTGCACCTGGGCAGCCAGCACTCGAAAACGAGAAATGTATTGAGACAGGGACAAGTCCTTCATCGTCAGCCGGGCTAAGTCGCGCTCGGCCAACTCTTCATTCATGGGTGGTCCCTAGGTCGCCCGGATAGCATCTATGAACGCCCTTAGCGTGTTCACATGGGGGGACTGGGCCCGGATCAACGAAGTAGCCCAAGTCGCTGCCGTTCCCTCCAGCAGGGTAAAAACAAACCCCACCTTGGCGCGGTCGGTGGCAAACTCGTTGGGTCGCAGCTCCAAATACAGGTCCACCTGGCAGAGGAACACCTCGACTTGAGCGGGGTTGCCCCCGAAACGGGCAGGCGCGGCCACTCCCGGGTGGCGCCCGGCTCTGGTCCGCAGCTCTCCCACCTCCTGTTGTAACGCCGCCACTTGCGCGTCCGACAAGTTAGCCATGGCTGCTACCGCCGTGGGCCGCTTCTTTCGGCATCCCGTGGTGTGATAAGGGGTTCTGGAGTGCTCCGGCCAACTGTCACGATGCACGGACTTGACCGGCCCCTTAATCACACACACAGAGATGGACTGAAGGCTAACTACTTTATTGAATATAAAAACAGTTCAAAGATAATGTCCAATAGAATATAAAAGCAATCCAAAAGGCTTGAAGTAACAATGTCCAAGGTAACGTAGCAAATTGGCAAAAAGCTTAGCAAGGCTCCGCAAAACTATGCGGATCAGGAACCAGGGCAAGGCTCCGCACCACCAGGCGGATCAGGAACAAGGCAAGGCAAGGCAAGGCAAGGCTTGATGACCACTGGCTAGCTCGCTTCGTGGTCCCACTCCGCTTCACGCCTATTCAGATGAGACGTGGCCGGAGCACTGAGGATTCGTTCCCACGGATCCTATACTTAATCCTTCGGCCGAGGTCCCCGACGCTCTAGGCTTCTTCGTCTCCAATCGCTGCTCACGGACCTCGGCCGGTCTATGCTCTTAGACCATTCCCTTCTGCTAGACTCGATGTTCCGTCTCCTATCAAAGGTTCGACCTTGTCTCTCCGCAGCTGTGTTTCTATCTCCCTGAGAGCTCTCCTCCCTAGCCATTTCCCATGTGCTTTCTTCCATGTTTTCCCCTGGAGGCTCCTGAGAATTCCGTCCTCCCGGATGTTCATAGCTGCCCGAATCGCTATCCATCTGCACCTGGTTCTCTATCTCTTCGCTAGGGCCAAACAACATTTCCTCCCATGCCAAGCTCTCTGTGGGCGAAAGAGGCCCATCAGGGGAAAGCTGCCCTTCGCCCCAGTCAACTAGCTCATCCTCTGAATCATGTTCTGGCACTGCTGGTTCCAATGCTAATGGGACCCCACGTCCTGACCCCTGCCCTCCAGGCACAAACGAGAACTGCTGTGCTACAAGAACATAAGAACATAAGAAGAGCCATGCTGAATCGGGCCTCAGCCCATCTAGTCCAGCATTCTGTGTCACACAGTGGCCCACTAGTTGTACACAGGGATCTCTAGCAGAAAGGAGGGCAAATTGAATCCACGGAGTGGGGTGAGCTCCCACTATTAGCTCCAGCTTCTGCCAACCTAGGAGTTAGAAAACATGCAAATGTGAGTAGAGCAGTAGGTACAACTCTGGTGGGAAGGTAACAGTGGTCCATACAGTCATGCTGGCCACATGAACTTGGAGGCATGTATGAGCAATTGCAGCTCGTGGGCTTAGAAATGCCCCCCTCCCCCTGAGTTGGGCTCAACTGGACTTAATGTAAGGGGAAAATCTTAACCTTTTGACCAATGAGTAAACCACTGAGCTGCTAAACTTTTGACCAATGAGTAAACCACTGAGCTGCGAAACTTGCTGGCCAAAAGGTTAGGAGATTGAATCCAGGGAGTGGGGTGAGCTCCCACTATTAGCCCCAGCTTCTGCCAACCTATCAGTTTGAAAGCATGGAAATATGAGTAGTAATAATAGTAGAGCAATAGGTATAGCTGTGGTGAAAAGGTAACGGTGCTCCATGCAGTCATGCTGCCTACAGGAACTTGGAGGCATCTATGAGGAATGCCAGCTCGTGGGGTTAGAAATGAGCCCCCCCCCCCCCTGAGTTGGGCTCAACTGGAGTTAATGTCAGGACAAAATCCTAACCTTTTGACCAATGAGTAAACCACTGAGCTGCTGAACTTGCTGGCCAAAAGGTTAGCAGATTGAATGCAGGGAGTGGGGTGAGCTCCCACTATTAGCCCCAGCTTCTGCCAACCTAGCTGTTTGTAAACATGGAAATGTGAGTAGAGCAATAGGTACTTACCGAAGTATTGCAAGGAAGAAGGAGAGAAGGGTTCAGAGTAGACACTTTGCCCCTGTAGGCAAAGGGTTGTGTCTATGCAAGGAGAAAGGGGAATCGGTGAGGGCAGTGCGGCCCAGTAAGGGTAGTTGTCTGGGTCAGCTGTGGGTCGTTACTCTGTGTGAGACGGAGGAGCATGCAAGTAGTGCTACCCCTGAGGCTCGTCACAGAGAAATAGCAAGGGAAAGGGATGGGAGGTCCTGACAGCCGTTAGGATAGCCTTTCTCCGATTCGCGGGTGTATTTTTGAATTTCTGACAGCTTGCATGCGCAGTGGCCGTGTCCCCCCACAAAGGATACTGGGAAATGTATTGAATGGCTGGAGGAAAGATGGCGTCGGCTCAGCGTTTGAGGGATGTTTGCTGTGGAAGGTAAGGAAAGTTTGTGGGTGTCAGGTGTTGTGTTTGAGTGGAAATGCATGCTACTGGGGTTGTTTGTGAGTAGAGTTGTGTGTGTATAGTTGGTTTCATGTTGTGTGGGTGTATTTAGGGTGAATGTGTGAAGGCTAGTTGTGGTGGGCGGGCGGCATGGCATGGCGTGGATGGGGCGTGTGTGTTGCTTTTAGATCATGGGAAGGAGGCGAGGGTGAGTGTTTTCGGGGGAAGGACGTGTGGGGTGAATGTGTGAAGGCTGGTTTTGGTGGGCGGGTGGCGTGGCGTGTATGGGGCGAGTGTTTTGCTTTTAGACTGTGGGTAGGAGGCGAGGGTGTGTTGTTTCTGTGTTGCTTTGGGATCGTGGGAAGGGGGCGAGGGTGTGTTGTTTCTGTGTTGCTTTGGGATCGTGGGAAGGGGGCGCGGGTGTGTGGTTCCGGGGGGAGGACGTTTGGGGTTGTGGGCCCAGAGGTATCTGTTGTGAAGCGGCAGATGGGCAGGCTCTGAGTGTGGCATGCACTATTGTGTAGAAGTCTGTGGAATCGGGCCGCTGCGCTCCGGCTGCCATGCGCGAACGTTCGAAACGCGCGTTGGCAGCGAAGAGGCAGGGATGCCATTTCCGTTGCCCGATTTTTGGGGCTTGTGTTTGGGGGTGTTGCAAGGTATCTAGGGCGGATTTTTTGGCCGTATAGGTACCTCGTGGTATGGTGGAATGTGTTGCCGATTTTCATGCTTCTGCGGCTTATAGTTTAGCTGTCTATTTGCCGGGATGCACGACGTGTCAAAATTTATATATATAGATATAACATATTTATTTATTTATTTATTTATTATTCGATCTTATATTCCGCTCCTCCCTGCAGGCTCGGGGCGGATTACAACATACAGTAAAAACATGCTGCGCGTAACAAAGCAAGCAGCCATACAATACATATAAGAGCATAAAAACAGTGTACAATAAAATCAGAGGAATTCCAACTTCTAGGTCTCGAGGCGTAGGACCCACAAGGACAGACCAGCTTAATCAAAAGCCAGTCTGAAGAAGGCAGCTTTGCAAGCCCTTCGGAATGGGGCGAGCTCTGGGATCGCTCGAGTGGCATCTGGAAGAGAGTTCCACCACACTGGGGCCACCACAGAGAAAGCTCTCTGCCTAGTTGTGGATAGATGGCAGGAGCGGATCGATGGAACAAGTAACAGATTCTGTTCTTCTGAATGTTGTGATCTCGGGGGAACATACGGGGCAAGGCGGTCCCTCAGGTACGCAGGCCCTAGACCGCATATGAGAAAGTTGGATTCAATTTTCTGTTTGAAAATTGTTATGCTCCTTCTTTAACCATACATTTTCATGAGTGCATGTATTTTAAATGAAGTTTTCTTCCTATAAATATTGAATATTTACGTGTACCCACTACTATCCTGTAATATCAGGAAGCTTGTGAAACTTTAAAAAAGAAGGAAAAGGAAGCATTTCACTTTGGCCTTGCTTTGTAGTCCTGCATGGGCATTTTAAATATATAAATTTGAATTAAATTGGGCCATTAGCTTTGAAGTTATGAATATTTAAACTTAGCAATTTTACACATGCATATTACATGGGGCTGATTTTTAAAAGACACATTTCTAATATACCCCCCTTTCACATCTAATGCTCCTAAGATGCATGTAAAATAAATGTTACAAAGAAATGAATGTTAGCAGAAAAATGTGGTATTAATTCAGTAATTAGTCGTTCCAAATTAAAACGGCAAGTAATCATTCCAGCTGGAACAGGATTCATATTTTGAGGTTGGTAAATCATTTTAGGCATTTTCTAATTCAGTTTTCTTTATCTCAGGGTACAAATGACTCCTGAGCAATGGACTTCATTTGCACTTCATGATTAATCATTTGAAGAATAAGCCTAGGTGAGCCTCAAGCATCTGCCCCCGCTCTTGAAAGGAGGGCTTCAGAAACTTTTGCTTCTGTTCAAAACCGATTTCATCTTATTGTAGAATTCAAATACATAGCCATGTTAGTCTAGAATATCAATATGGAAAAAGATTTTGCAGTACCTTAGAGACTCAAAGAATGAAATTGGGAACATAAGGTGTCATACACTAGGGGGCCATCTGTGAAGATCAGGATCAGGTCAGTTCAGATCAGATCAGTCCACTGTCAGTAGAGGGGAAAGGGGATAGATTATTCCAGTGTCACCATTGCCATAACTATGAGACGGCTGCAGAGCTCTTTCTGTCAACCTCATCACACGGGGGGAAATTGCCTGTCCTACAACCGTTTCACCTCACTTCAGGCATGGAGCCCATTGGATCCCATCACACAATGTAGATGTACTTCTGGTGGGGTTCTGTGCCTGAAGTGAGGTGTAACCATTGTAAAAGGCACCAGTGGGGACATGGGAAACTTTCAGTGTTCCATAGAGAAGAATGGGGGAAAGCCGGATGGCAATGCTTATGCCCATGGGATGAGCCTCCTGCAACAATGTGGGGAAACAGGTTCCACACACTCCATGCCAGATTCGCCATGGCCCAGGGCCGTAGCCAGGATTTTGATTCGGGGCTAAGTTTGGTTCGGAGGGGGCTGAGACTGGGTGGAAGAGGGTCTACCCTAGCAAACCTTTTGTATTGTTATCCCAATAACCCCATTAATGTGGGATATAATGAGCATGGTGATCAGATCATGATATGAATAAACATAACAGTTTAAATAATGTACCAGTAAGGCCTTTTCGCGGACCACCCTGAGAATTTGGGGGGGGGGGCTGAAGCCCCCTTAGCCCCCCCTGGCTACATGCCTGCCATGGCTCATGGCAAAACCCCCTATTATCACCCACAAGTGAGACCTCATTGTGATGAGGACCTGTGTCCATCTGGGAATAGTGATGGGGTAGACAACAGAATCCGGCCCTATTCAGACCAGTCCGCTGTCTACATGGAACATCGCTGCCATCCTTTTTTCCTTGCATTTGTCATCACATGGAAAAGAAGATAGATCATGTCTGTATCACCACTGCCACTGCTCATAGCTATCACCTCCTGACAGCAGCAGAGGTGTCTGCGCAACCAGGAAGCAGATGAAGAGGTCCGCTTTCTCCTTCTTTCTGGTTATGTAGGCACTTCTGATACCATCACAGGGTGTCCATGAATGGAGCTCTGAGGTGAGGTGATGGAACAATAAGGGAAATGCAATTTCGACCCAGCTGGACTATGTAGACTCCAACTTGCTTTTGAAGTTGATTTGATAAGGGGATGTTTGGTCTTCTCTGGGCCAGTCTGGATCATTTCTTTGTACCAATTAAAGAAGCTAATTTTCATCACTAGATTATTAATGTATATAGTATTATTATAATGAATCAGATGATAATCAGAATCCTGTAATCAATCCCTTCTAAATGGGAGCTAAGTCTCAGAATGGAAGCGATACCATTTTATGTTCATGTTTTGGTTCTTCAATATATTGAGTTTATTTACTTATAAAAAAACCAATACTCTATGTTTTGCCTAATAGAATAATTTTTCAACACCTGAATTTGCTCAAAAAAGTTTCTTTTCAATTTCTTTAGATGAATAATAAAACAACTATACCATCTCACTGAAAATAACACTTGATCTTTTTTATCCTTCAGCAAATTGTAAGAGTAGGTTCAACTGCTCTGAGGTATTGTTAAAAGTATCAATGTAAAAATATACATCTCTTTTTATCCATTTTGTTTTCACATAAACGAGCAGCTGAAACCTAGGATTCTCAAGGACCAGAACAAAGGTTTCCAAAGAAGTTCCCACAAGCAGAAGGAGTCTTTAGATATGCATTTGTGTTTGTGTTTGTGTGTGGGCTTTCCCCCTCTTTTTGTTTTTGGTGGTGGACTCCACACTTATCTGTTACATCCAAAATAGCTTAAAAAAAGATAACATCTCTGTGGAATAATATGCTAATAAAACAACTAAATAATTGAAGTCATCACAGTGTGGAAGAGATAATTCATATCCTCAAACTGTTCTGATTTGACAGAACAGTTCCAATTAGCCTTCTGCCATCCTACAGTTTTAACTGTTTTTGCAATGCCCCAGCTTATCTCTCTCGTTTCCTTCCTTTTGTCCTCAGTTTACTTTAGCAGCTTCAAATTGTGAAAAAGTACAGTCATTTGCACTCATGGGATGAGAGGGGGAGATAAAAGGCTGAGACTTCCACACAGCCATATAACGCAGAATATCAAGGCAGGTAATCTACAATAACTGCTTTGAACTATGGCCCCTTCCACACAACTGTAAAAAAAATCCACATTTAACTGGATTATATGGCATTGTGGACTCAGATAATCTAATTCAATTCAGATATTGTGGATTATCTGCCTTGATATTCTGGGTTATATGGCTGTGCCGGAAGAGCCCTGGGTTATCTGAGTCCACACTGTCATGTAATCCAGTTCAATGTGGATTTTATATGGCTGTGTGGAAGGGGCCTTAGGGTCAAATGATCTGTAGTTTGGTGAGGCACCAGCAGTCTGCCAGGGAACACCAATGACCTTGTAAATTACAACTCCCATGATTCCATAGCATTGAGCCATTGTAATTAAAATGATGTCGAACTACATTATTTTTACAGTGTAGATGCACCCATAGAACAAAGCAACTGCCGCTGGCTCCTCTAGTTTATGTGCTTTCCTCATTAATAACTTCTGCCATTGTGATCCCACTTTCATGCAGTTTGGACACATATGTCCGAATTTTAACCTGTGAAGTGTTGAAGAGTATGGGAGTGAAGCAAAGGCGAAGCACTGGGTTTGACCAAAGAATGCTTCATATATTCATGGATCTGTTGCTTCTAAAGGGGAAAGAAACCTCCCCCTGGCTTCTAAGCTGGCCTGTGAGAGGGAGGAAGGATTGGCTGGTGACAGCATTCCTTGTAAAGCAAAGGTTCTGGCTTTGAAAAAAGTCACCTAACCTAACTCCACCTTAGAGTCCTGCTGTTTCATTTGTGTGCCATTTTCTTTGAGCTGTAAGACACTTTTTCAAGACTGACCTGCAGGATATCAGAAGCAAAGTGACAAATGGTCTGCAATCAAATCAGAGCTATAAGGTCTATGAAGTAGTGATGGGTAACCTCCCAGAGAGGAGAAGGATGGCACATCAGAATCTCTTGAATCTTGGGACCCTAAACATCACTAGGATTTCTGTTGCTGAAACTGGACCGAATTGTTATCTGTGATTTCAGGAGGTGCTACACTGCCTTCCAGTCCTATCTTTAATGGAGAAGACAACTTCAAATGATGTATTTGGATGACTTCCACCAATGTTCACAGATACAGGGTGTTGTTTTTTTATAGCAGAAACAAGGATGGAATCATGAAAATGGACTTGAGAAGAAGTGGAAACTGTGGGAAATGTTTTTAGCTCCATGGTCTCCACTCCTCCTCAAGTCTATTTTTTAATACTCTAACATTAGAAAATATACCTGAGAGATAGATTGTGTTACATAGTGATTATTTTCTGACAGATCAGTTGCCTCTGATTACATCAAAAGTAGCCATTATCTATGAAGCAGCAGCTGTGTGTTTAGCCTCTGCTTGTCCAGATTTAGCAGAGTATCCCAAGTAATCCTCTGTCCTCCCTTTTTTTTCAGATGCTTTTTAAAATGTTCTACTTTCTCTTACCTCATCTCACTTTCTTAACTTGTCATTAGCTGCCTTTCATGGGTGCAAACTGAGATCACAGACTTTTCCTTTTGTTGGATTACCAGGGCAGTTTGTGCCATAGTTCATATGTTGTAGGACCTCCTGAATGGCCAAGGATTGGAAAAAGGTTCTCAAATCCTCTTTACATGACAAATTTTTGAGTCCATTGTGAAACTCTTATATTGTAGTTGTAGCTCAGGCCCCTTCCATACAGCCGTATAACTCAGAATATCAAGAAAGAAAATACCAAAATATCTGCTTTGAACTGAGTTATCTGAATCCAAACTGCCATATATTCCAGTTCAAAGCAAAAAAAAGTGGGATTTTATTCAGCTGTGTGGAAGGGGCCTTAGGAACATGTTTATTTGAGGTAAGACTACTCCCCTTTCATCCAGGCTGTCATGTTTTCCAGTTCTGGATTCATGCAATATTTCAAAGCATCAAATTGTTGAAACATTTAAGCTTTGAGTTACACTTTATTTAAAATGTCGCAATATGTATTTTAAAACACCGAGTCGATAAAACATTTGGATGCAAATGCTGATGAATATATATACACACAATTTGCGACAGAAAAAATATTGTCTTACAAACTACATTGTTAAAAATGGTTGTTTTTCCTTACATATGGTCAGAACTTTGTCCAGAATTATACACAGCTGGTGTTTTTCTCTTTCAGATATTTCAAAGCTTATTTATAGAGAGAACTTGAATAAGCAGCCCATATGTGGGTTATTTACCATGATCAATATCTAGCTGGAATATGAAAGGGAAAAAGTAACATTTTGTTAGTTTCTATGTATTATGGCCTAAATCCAGAGTTGGGAAGGTATAGCAGCACTAGCTTAGCCAAACGTCCTTCTCTTGATTCGTATCTCATATTCTTGTGTCCTTTACTACTGAAATGCATAGTTACCTAGAAACAAATCTTTCTGAAAAGACTGGGCAAATCTTTTCCTATAAAATGTGCTTAGGATTGTTGTATTTCTACACTGGCATGCTAGATATTTGCAGCATCATAAACAGGTATGCATTCATATAAAATAGGATTATTCATGCGCTCAAGAGAGTCTATGTCCCTGAGACCATTGTGTATGTGGAGCAAGCAGCATGTTCATTCTGAAATGATTCTGAAGCACAAGAGTCCAGTTGTTTATTGGGACATACTTCATGGTGAAGGCCCCCATTGCATGAAATGTGACCTACATCTGTTTCCCAGTGTTCGTGATGTCACTTATGGTTGGGCACTTCATACTGACTTCACCAGAAGCAACACATGCAGCAGGGCATGTTTCTCATCAATTAAACAGTAGTCATGGCTTCTGGGAGGAGAGCACACTGGTACAGGTGCACTGTTGCCCCATCCAGTCCTGTGGACTGTAAAGGGGGTTTGGGGCAGTTCCATGCTGTTATGTATGGACTCCCTATGATTTATCCAGAGCAGCTCTGTAGTTTGGACAAACTACACATGCAGCCTGCTCAAATAAAGTAAATTTGAATGCTTTTTTCTCTTCTAACACATTTCAGGGTATTGAAGGAAGCTAAGTATGGTTTGATAAACTAGTGGAAGTTTTCAGGAGGATTCACCATAATTATTTATTCTTACCTCTTTTAAGCACGCAGAAGAAAGGTAATCAGTGGTTGTTCTAAATCTGTTATGTTCGGAATAGTCAATAACTCACAATGTGAGAAAGGCTATAGAAATCTGCCCTCCTGATAGAACAAAATTTGAGCTATGTTATTAACAATACAGTTGCATTGTGTGCTTTTGATCATACTCACTGTGTCTCTTTTCAGTGCCAGCAGCCTTCCTAGGGAGGTTGCTCTCTGAAGTGAATTCCTCAGGAGAATTGATGATAATTCCATGCATAAATAATCTTTTGCAATTAGCGTAAAAAGCCTTTCCCCCCTCCCTGCATAAAAATAAAGATTCATTGATCTGAACATGGATGCCATAGTTTTAAGCAGGCCCTAGGGGATGCTAACAATTTTATAACATTCGGCTCACGCTGGGAATATCAAAAACTATGAGTCCCCTCTGACATGCACATCTTTTGTTTAGAGCTGTGAAAGTTGTCTCTACATTCTCGCTTTGGGATTTTCTGGCACCAAATAAAGGTTTGGAGATTTGGAGAGCTGGATGTAGGGTCCCGCTGTTGGGAGAGAATAAGGTGCAGGAATATTATTTCACCAGTCTGGGAAAGAAAACCCTCAAGGGTTAGGGGAACAATAAATGCTTTCCCCTAATATACCCAATTTAGAAGCACAGAAATTGTCAGGGCTGGCTTAAATATGGAGAACAGTAAGGTCCAAAGTCAGGTGTGTCAGCCTACTCTTATATCTCATCACATTGAGGTCCAAAAACCAGGCAACAGTGGCGGGATTCACCAGGCAGTGTGGTCAATCCAGCAGGCTGTGGGGAAAACCATTGCTCAGTGCCCCACATGCCCACATTGGTGCTCTCCCCATCCCACAGGAGAAAGCTCCACCAATTGGCTTACCTACATGCTGCCAGGATGCTGGGAGGACGGAGCCCCACCAGAAGTAACCATGAGTCATGTGATGGGCTCCAACAGGCTCCATCCTCCCAGTGTCCTGGAATGATGGAAAAGTCATATGTGATTGGGTCCTTAGAAAATGAGCAACTAGACAAGATCAATCATGAAGTAAAGGCTGCTAGAATAACCTGGATATCATATGGATAATAACAAACATTAGAAATGTTCTTCTACCAGTCTTTAATTTGCTTTTTTTTAAAAATCTACTGTATATAGTTGTGTGTAAGTCAATCTCATATATAAATCAAGGTCACATTTTGGGGCCAAAATATAGATATTGACTTGTGGCTAAGCCAAGATTAATTCTGTGAAGGAGGGAAAGTGACAGTGGTATCTCAATAGGGCAGTTATCCCGGCTTTCCATTGCCACCATTATTGCATGCAGGTATTCAGAAACAGCACTGTGTTGGAGAGAATAGAGGTGGTTGATGTTTCTTTTAGGTTGTCCCATGATTGACTATGCTCTTTACTCTATTTAGAGAAGGGGATGGTTCCTTTTAAAAAAAGAAAGAAGGAAGGAATTAAGATACAGTACTTAAATTGATTTGTAGATATGTCAACCCAGTTTTTTTTCAATTTAGACTAAAATTTCTAGACATATATGAATATATACAGTAGGCTATTTCAAAGCATCTGAAAATTGTTGCTTGTGATACAAATGTGCCATTATACTAGCATAAAACTTAATAATTTCACAATTCCAGAATTAGTACAAGGATGATATGCAATACTGTTTTCATTGCATATCCTACCTCCAACATTTCACTGGATGTAATTTGTATATGTGTAACCAATCAAAGTCAAGAGTGTGCTTAGGATAATAAAAGTTATAAATGCAGAAGAAAACACAGGCAAGGAGAAGCTGAAGTTTGCTTTTGCCTGAGCCTAATGGGGTTTGTTCCACACAGCTGAATAAAATCCCACATTATCTTCTTTGAACTGGGATATATGGCAGTGTGGACTGAGATAAGCCAGTTCAAAGCAGATATTGTGGTATTTTCTGCCTTGATCTT
The DNA here is from genome assembly GCA_030556195.1 of Anolis apletophallus. Classification (NCBI taxonomy): domain Eukaryota; kingdom Metazoa; phylum Chordata; class Lepidosauria; order Squamata; family Anolidae; genus Anolis; species Anolis apletophallus. The sequence goes on along the minus strand of JARBWK010000010.1, from coordinate 21,789,428 downwards.
CTGGGATATATGGCTGTGTGGAAGGGTCCTGGGAAGGGCAAGATTCCTCACCATCTCTTCTATGTTGAGTTAATTGTGTGCAGGCTACTATTGCATTTTGAATTCCATACACAACACCTAAAGTACACTGAGGCCCCTTCTACACTGCCATATAACCGAGTTCATTAAAGCAATGAATCCACATAATCTGCTTTGAACTGGGTTATCTGAATCTACCTTTCCATATAATCCAGTTCAAAACAGATTATGTGGATTTTATACACCTGTGTAAAAGGGGCCTGAGGACAAAGAGGAGAAAGGAAAGAGTCAAATACCTGGATATTTTTACAAGCATCTTCCACACTGCCAGATAATCCAGGTTTTCCCAGCAGAACATCCACATTATCTGCTTTGAACTGGATTATCTAAGTGTATACTGCCATATAATCAACTTCAAAGCAAATAAGTTGTGAAGAAGGGGTCTGAGAGAGTGGAGCAACAGGATTGATTGGAACCATACTCACTGAATTGGGGCAGTTGAAAGGCATGTCATTGCAAAAGTAGCACTTCAACATGTTTCAGGTTTGTGGCCAAAGCTAAGCAGATATTTGACAATAGTAGTTCAGAAAAGGCAGTCAATATTCCTTGTCTTGGTCCTGTTAATAAAAAGCAGATGATCTATCTCTTAAAAAAGAAGTCCTCTGTATTTTTATCCCAATGTGACAGCATGAAAAGACAGAAAAATCACTCAGTAAAAATTCACCATCACTATCTCCATAATCTCTCCTTCAATGAGCCTCATCCAAGTGCGAAAATGAAAAATCTTAACCTGCCAAACATCTGTGGCAGGCTGGAATGAAAAAAATTGCAAGTTAATAACAGCAATGGCATCTGAAAAATTGCTTGCCAACTTACCATTGTTTTGTCCAAGGTCATATTTAGATATTCTTAATCTTTATTTCTGCCATGGAAAGTCAAGAGCAAAGCAATAGCAGGTAAGGGGTTTAACACTCAAGGTTATCTGATGTCCAAAATAAGTGATGCTTCCAGCTTTATTTGCTTAAAAGTGGGCAGAGGAATCCTTTCCATAGCAATGAAGTGGAAAGTCTGGCCTATTCTTTACGGTAATGATAAAGTCAATGGAACATTAAATTTGAAAACGAGAGGAAGGAGAAAGGGAAGGGTCAGTTCTGAATTGTCTCCTAAAACAATATTTCACCTTCACAATGGACATTTGATACTATATATCTGACAGCATAGTTTAGAAACTAAAATGTTGGATGCCAATGCAGAAAATATGGTTTATGTTAAGACTAGGAATCTTTATTAGGTGTTAGCTTTTATGGACCACAGAACATTTCATCAGATACATCTTGTTAGTTTTTAAAGTATCACGAGATTCTTCATTGTTTTTGATAAAGCAAACTAAAATAGATAAAGATTAACTACTCTACTGATTGCTCAATCCCATTCTGTGTGGAAGTGGGTCACCCAGTAGACTACTGAAAGTCGAATGTAGATGATATTTAAACATTTGTAGCAAGAGTGGGCAAAATATAGCCTATGGGCTCCTGGGCCTCCTAGAGATTTAAAAACTGAGAGGATTTGGGTCAAAAAGATGTATTGATTTCTCTTTTTGCAAGGAGCTCTAGTTGGAGGGGTTACTATTATGTCTTTTAAAAAAAAAGATTTCGCTAAGGCAGATTATGTCTAATACATCATGAAAAAAAGCAACCTAACCATAGGGCTGAACCACACAACACAATTATAGCACTATATTCTCCTTTAACTGCATGCCAACATTCTCTGAAATCCTGGGATTGACAATGTAGGAAGGTATTTAGAATTATCAGCCAGAGAGCTATACTGCCTCACCAAATGACAAAACCCAGGATCTCATGAAACAGCACAGCAATTAAAATGGCGGTTCAAAATTATTATAATTGTGGAGGATTTGGAGGCACCAAAGTAAACAATTTCTAGAGATTTCAGTGCTCCAACAACACATAAAGAGCTCTCCAAGACCTCTTGCCCTTCAGGCGGGCATGCAAGACGTTTCTTTTTCAGCAGGCCTTTGGCCTATAGATGCCATTAGCGCATAGCCCGCTGATATTGTTGTGTTACACTGCATTATGCTGTGCTCTGTACTCTGTACATCATATTGTATTTTAACCTTGATGTTTTATATTACGTGTTCTGTTTTAATGTGTTTTTATTGTACCCCGTTTTATTGTGAGCCGCCCCGAGCCTCCTGGGAGTGGCAGCCTAGAAGTCCAAGAAATAAATAAATAAATAAATAAATAAATAAATAAATAAATATGGTAGTAAAATGTGCAGAATATTTTTGGTAGTTGAGCTCTCAAAATTCAGATTTTTATTTCCTATGAAAACCTAAATTTGATATCTCTTTGAATCCATATAGGGTGTTCTTTATTTCATTAAATATGAAATAAAAAACGAGTCTCCCAATACCTGTTTTTATTGTTTTACTTGAAGCTCATTTGTGTTCCTCTGAGGACTATATGAGATGAACAAAGGGATAACCTGACAATAGCCAGTTGATACTCTGATTTGATTTGATGTTCTTTAGATGAGACTTCCCTTGAAAATGGTTCAGAAACTACAACCAGTGCAGAATGCCAGTGTGTTTAATAAAGGTAAATGTTTTCCCCTGACATTAAGTCCAGTTGTGTCTGACTGGGGGGGCGGTGCTCATCTACATTTCTAAGCTGAAGAGCTGGCATTGTAGATACCTTCAAGGTCCTGTGACTGGCATGACTGCATGGAGTGCCGTTACCTTCCCGCTGGAGCAGTACCTATTGATCTACTCACCTTTGCATATTTTCAAACTGCTAGGTTGGCCGAAGCTGGAGCTAAAAACGGGAGCTCACCCTGCTCCTTGAATTCGAACCAGTGACCTTTCAGTCAGTGTTTAATAGTACAGTCAAATGATAATGTCTCATACAGATTTTGAAATAACTAATAATAATAATAACAATAATTATATTTCTTACCCGCCTCTACTTGTGGCTTGAGGTGGGTTACAACATAGCTAAAAATACATAATCATTGTATAAAATATACATATTAAGATGTATTTCTACAAAATAAATATATTAAATAAACAGAAAACTTATTAAAATATAGTGCACACTAGAATCAAGTTTAAAATTCATGATTAAAACTGACTGGGTAGTTCTACTAGAAGAGATAGATCTTTAGATGTGTTTTAAATTCTGACAGCTCATTTAGCTGTCAGAGCTCATATGGCAGGTCGTTCCACAGTCTTGGGGTGGCCGCTGACAGGAAGGTCCTTTGGGTGATGGTTGCCAGTTGGGTGCAGCGGACCTAAGCAATTGGGGTGGATTGTATTGGAGAAGACGATCCTGTACGTAACCTGTAGAAAATGGATCAGTAGAGAAACTCACCCAATATTCTAATGTAAACATCTCTCCAATATTGAGGCCAGGGGGGGGGGCTATTTCAGCATTCTAAATGTTTTTACAGTAGTGTTAAATTTTCTAAAATACCACTAATAGCAATTTTGGCATACATATATTCTGATATTTCTTGGTTAGAATTATTACTTTTTTAAAAGAAAGCATGTTCTTTTCAAAGATACGAGGACGGGTCAATAAGTCAGTGACTTTTGAATGAAACACAGGTTTTTGGATTACTTATTTATTTATTTATTTGCCATGCTTCTATACCGCCTCTCTCAGCCTGAAGGCGACTCGAGGCGGTGAACAAGCGGCAACAAGTGCCCATATACAATACATCACAAGAAAAAAACAGTCATATAAAAACATATAAAATTAACAGTTAAAAACTACAAAATACAAATATCATTTTATTTTTCAACATAGTCTCTTTTTGAGCTCTATACACTTTGTCCAACGTTTCTTCAATTTTTTTATCTCTTCCAAAAAATAGGATTTGTCGAGGTCATCAAAATAGGTATTTGTTTGTGAGATGATTTCATTGTGGAGTCAAATCTCTTTCCGCCGAACCATTTCTTCAGGTTTGGAAACAAGAAATAATCACTCGGGGCTAAATCTGGAGAGTAGGGCAGATGAGGGAGCAATTGGTATCCCAATTCCTAGATTGTTGCCATGGCAACTGCACATGCACCCTCGATGAAACGTGGCATCCATCTTGTGGAAAGCTTTCTCATACCCAAGTAATCATTTAAAATTGAAACCACTGAGCCATATGAGAAGTCTATGGCTTCCACAATCTCTCGCACTTTCAATCTCCGATCAGCCAACACCATATCGTAATGTTTTTCAATTCTTTCGGGTGTAGAGACCTCAACTGGGTGTCCAGAACGTTCGGCATCTTCCATGCTTGTACGGTCACAACGAAATTCAGTAAACTAACTTTTTTACCATTGAAATTGATGATACAGAGTCCCCATAGTATTTATCAAGTTTAGGCTTGGTTTGAGTGATTGTTTTTTTCCACAAAAAATAATGCTTAATGAGCACACAACATGCACTTTTTTCCATTTTCTCATCAAATCACGTGGTAGTCTGCTATCAATGGCTGTCAAACACAAACTAAATGATGCAGCTTGTTCAAATTTTGACAGGAGTCAACTGACTGATGCCTGTTGACAGGAGCAGTGTGACAACCCCTTGTTGACCGGCCTCAGACTGGACAATCTTTCTATATCCAAACTGCTGACCCTCAATGCAAAGGGACCTTGAAGTTACCTCAGCCACTTCCGTCTTATGGCAGGGTAGACTATCTCCTTTATTAACCATTGAACTGCAGAGATTTATAATTTCTCAGTATCCACTTGACCACGCTGCCACCATTTATCTGTCCGACCACTGACCTTGAGGGCCACCACCAGTAAAAGAATTAGGAGAGGTGTTTTTCTTTTAAAATGCAAACAATTTATTATGACACAAATGGGTACAAAATCTTGGTTGGTTTTATACTTCCTCAGAGGCACAAACTTATTCTGTTACACAAAACACAATGGGGATATATTATAGGGTTTCCACTAAACCTCTATAAACCCCTGGACTTTTCCAACTTTAACTAGGGTCTCTACACCCATAAAACTGGACTGCTCTCTTGCAGACCTTAAGACCAACTAAAATACTGAACTGTTCTCTTACAGTCCTCAGGACCAACTATCTCAGAACAGAACTCCCTCCCTCTCTTGTGGCAGTTGGCTTCCAACCGCTCTTTTCCAACTGTAAAATTCAAACCTTGAACATTCTAAAAGCCTCTAGCCCTGGTTGCCATGGCGACAGCTCTTCAAAGCTTCTGCCAAGCCTCCCTCTGTTTCACCCACAGCAACAATCCATAGAATATTTCCCGAACTACACAAAACAACATACATTTAACATATGTCACACAACATTTACACACAAATAATTGACATCATTCCATTACCTTCCTTCCTCCCGCATTATTTTTAATTCTCTCTGTCCAGAGTGAATTAAAAATAATGCCGTTAGCAAGACATTATATAAACTTATACATTTCACACATACATTTATACTTACACAACTATATACAAACCATATCCATTTTGTAACCTGAATTCAAGTAACTCTCGATAAAGAGTCAGCTACTACATTTGATTTGCCTTTCACATGCACTACCTTAAAATCGTAGTCTTGCAAGAGCAAACTCCATCTTAAGAGTTTGTTATTAGTACCCTTAACATTACTCAGCCATTTTAATGGCGCATAATCCGTCTGCAAAACAAACTTCCTGCCCCACAGATATGGCCTTAGTTTTTGAATCGACCACACTATGGCGAGACATTCTTTCTCGATGGTAGAAAGACTACTTTCTCTCGGCAACAGCTTTTTACTTAAAAACATTACAGGATGCTTTTCCCCATCCTTGTCAGCCTGACTTAAAACTGCTCCCAGACCTGTTTCTGATGCGTCGCAAGTTAAGATAAATGGACGATCAAAACCGGAACTTTCAACACTGACTGTGATGTTATGGTCTGTTTTAACTTGTCCATTGACTCCTGACATTGTGGTGTCCACACCATGACATTTGGACATGCCTTCTT
>JARBWK010000010.1:21692493-21783303 GCA_030556195.1 Anolis apletophallus | reverse complement strand
TCCAGACATTTTACTTGACTCTGATTCTGAAATTTCAGAGTCTTCTCCTTCCTACAGAACCTCAGGCTGCCCTGTTTCTTCCAAAGCCCTCGTTTGTCTCCGGGTGGTCATTTTGCCGAACTTTTACCTCAGAACTTTAAACTAAATTAATAAAGTTCCTACTACCACACGACTTTGGTCACTAAACTGAGAAATTAAACAAATTCTTCTGGTAGCCTTGCTTTCGCACTGGATCAGTTTTCTTATACGATCCCACCGCTCTGCCGCCAATATGTGACAACCCCTTGTTGACCGGCCTCAGACTGGACAATCTTTCTATATCCAAACTGCTGACCCTCAATGCAAAGGGACCTTGAAGTTACCTCAGCCACTTCCGTCTTATGGCAGGGTAGACTATCTCCTTTATTAACCATTGAACTGCAGAGATTTATAATTTCTCAGTATCCACTTGACCACGCTGCCACCATTTATCTGTCCGACCACTGACCTTGAGGGCCACCACCAGTAAAAGAATTAGGAGAGGTGTTTTTCTTTTAAAATGCAAACAATTTATTATGACACAAATGGGTACAAAATCTTGGTTGGTTTTATACTTCCTCAGAGGCACAAACTTATTCTGTTACACAAAACACAATGGGGATATATTATAGGGTTTCCACTAAACCTCTATAAACCCCTGGACTTTTCCAACTTTAACTAGGGTCTCTACACCCATAAAACTGGACTGCTCTCTTGCAGACCTTAAGACCAACTAAAATACTGAACTGTTCTCTTACAGTCCTCAGGACCAACTAACTCAGAACAGAACTCCTCCCCCTCTCTTGTGGCAGTTGGCTTCCAACCGCTCTTTTCCAACTGTAAAATTCAAACCTTGAACATTCTAAAAGCCTCTAGCCCTGGTTGCCATGGCGACAGCTCTTCAAAGCTTCTGCCAAGCCTCCCCTCTGTTTCACCCACAGCAACAATCCATAGAATATTCCCCCGAACTACACAAAACAACATACATTTAACATATGTCACACAACATTTACACACAAATAATCGACATCATTACAAGCAGTGTTTCCCTTTTAGTTAAGAGGCTGGAAATTCAAAAAGTCACTGACTTATTGACTCGCCCTTGTACCATCCATATTTGGTTTAAAAAATTAATTGTGCTACCTTAGAAATTTATTTTTTTACTAAGCCATCCCCTGCCACACGTTGCTGTGGCCCAGTCTGGTGATCTGTAAAATAAAGTAATGAGAAAGTGTTGGTTTCTAATATATGTAATTTCTTTATGTTTGTGGGTAAACAATATTTCTTGTTGTTTCTTTGTCATTGTTGCTCTAGAGATTGTCTGGTTTGCCTACTCTGGAACATGCAACATAGAATTGTCCTTTTGTAGGGGTCCCTTTCAAATCTATGATACTATATCTGTCTATATATATATATATATATATATATATATATATATATATAGTGTGTAAATCATATCTATCTATCTATATCCATGGCCGGATGGCTCTTTGTCAGGAGGGCTTCGGTTATGCTTTCTTGCCCTGGTGAAGGGAGTTCGACTGGATGGCCTTATTTCTCATTTCTCAACCTGCGGACTTGCGAGAGGATGTCAGAAGGGTCGCCAAAAACCATCAGAAAACACAGCGTTTTCTGTTGCTCATGGTAGTTCTGTGTGGAAAGTTTGGTCCAATTTCTATCGTTGGTGGGGTTCAGAATGCTCTTTGATTGTAGGTGAACTATAAATCCCAGCAACTACAACTCACAAATGTCAAGGTCTATTTCCCCCAAAATCCATCTGTGTTCATATTTGGGCATGTGGAGTATCCGTGCCAAGTTTGGTCCAGATCCTTCATAGTGTGAGTCTCTGGATGTAGGTAAATTATAACTCCCAGACTAAAGGTCAATGCTCACCAAACCCTTCCTGTATTTTCTGTTGGTCATGGGAGTCCTGTGTGCCAAGTTTGATTCAATTCCATCATTGGTGGGGTTCAGAATGCTCTTTGATTGTAAGTGAACTATAAATCCCAGCAACTACAACTCCCATATGACATATGCAATTTTTGAGTGATGGTCACTCATTGAGTTGTTAGGTGTATTCTGTCCAAATGTGGTGTCAATTCATCCAGTGGTTTTTGAGTTATGTTAATCCCACAAACAAATATTGCATTTTTATTTATATAGATACTTATTGTCATCCTACTTTTCTTCTGATACAAGGTCACAAGGTACCTATCAATGAATATAAAACAATTATTAAAAAACAATGTGAATACCTAGAAATAAAAAAGTTAAAATATGGTATTAAAACTATTAAATATTGAAAATATCAAGGACTTCCAGTCATAAAAATATCCCTCAAATCTGGTGAAAAGCGTAACAATTCCTTGGACATTATGTGTGTAAGCTACAAACAAGCAGAAATTTAAATATATGTATTCACATTTATGAATCTATAATTATTATTGCTATTAGAAGTATAACAAAAATTATAAAAACATTATCAAAAATTATTTTTGAATCAATTTATGATCTAGTTCTCTCTTTTAAGGGACTTACAGTACATTAGTAAAAAAAAAAAGCACAAACACGGTGAAGTTATAAAATAAGTATAAAATAATTTAAAACCTGCAGTAATAAAAGAAAAATGCCAAACCTGTCCAGTTAAAATTCCCTTATGATTGCATAAAACTCATGGCTTTTTGGAAATATTTTTTTAAAGGGTGTGGGTGTGTGAGTCATCATGTTATGAAGGTTGTTACTCAGGTCTCTCACTGCGGAAGAGCTGGATGTAAATAAAAACAAAGAAACCAAGATTAATGAGAACCATAGATATGGACGGAGCAGGTGTTGCTGGCAGTGGAAAAGAACATTGATTGTGGGGGAATCTCTCATCTCCCTGGGAGCTTTGTGAAGTGTGGGGGATACATAAAGGCAATGAGGGTATGGCTTACAGTGAGTGCCTATAAGTATGGGATCATATGCAACCCTTTATTAAACTGACTAAATAAGTCTGGTAATAAGTTGAATTAAATGGTATAATAAATTCAATAAACTCTATACACAGCTTCTTTGACACTATTGTGTGCATTCATTCATTTACTGTGCTTCAATAATGCATATACAACTCATTTCATGTTACATAGGTTTAAGTTCAAAGCAAGTACACGGTTATGGGTTCAAAACAAGTACATGGCATATGCTTTCATTACATATATTCAATGTATCCATATATCATGTGAATATAACTCTTATCTTGTGAACACAAATCATAAAGTGCATGTCATCATTGCATGTCTATTAATGTCTTACACATATAAATCATAGGGTACAATTCTTCCCTTCCATCTATTGCATATAAATCATAAGGTACAGTACTTTCCTTCTATCTGTACTCTCAACTGATAAAGATACCTCAGTACAGGTCCTATCATGCAGGCATTACTAATGCTAAAAAATCAATATTGCATGGGATTGCTTTGTAGTGCTTCAGTAGTAAAGAGGACCCTGTGTGATGTTGCCAGTTCAATAATCTTGTGTGGTCGACTGGTTTAATGCTGCCTGTGGGGTTATCAAACACAGTGCAGTAAATGCGTTAGGATCCAATTCTCGAGGGGCTCCTCTTCGCTGTAAGCGGGGGCTGTAGTGAGAGATCAAATGTAGGTCCGCGTTGCAGCGTTACACTCTACCGGGCGAGTCAGTCCGGTAGGGAGCCTTCCTATACTGGCTGTGATGTTTGCAGGCAGCCGTTTGGTAGGGACCAAAAGGAGTCCGTTTGAGGGGGCGTTTGTGATTCAAAACCCCCCGCTTGTAGTTCGACACTGGGTTGGAAGATGAGGGGTCCCCAATCCCGACTAGTACTGGGGTGCTGGCTGCGGGTTCGGGTTATTTTCCCTCCCGTCCTTCAAGCACTGGGCTGGGCTGCGTCAGAGCAAAGATGCAGGCTGTTCTTAAAGGCACAAGCCTCAATAAGCGTCTGCAAGTGCAAAAAGCGGCTGTGTCCGCGTTGAGGGGCGCGTACCGCTTAGGGTGGGCAAAATGCGATACCCTCCTGATGGGGGGATCTGTGCCTATGGCTGGGTTTCTGTGGGCACCCGGGGGGGGGCCGTTTCGCGGCGTCTTCAGCGTCGCTTCTTCAGGGCAGTTGTGATAAAGCCGCAAATGTATGCAGCGGTGAGTTCCAGATATGCTTCTTTTTTATCTTTTATCTTTTTCCTTTTTCTGGGCTCTAAATGGGATGCAGAGATAACTGTAAGGTCATGGTCCATGGCATTCGTGTGGATAGACCCTCCCAATCAAGGTACATACCTTTCCTGGTGCAGAATAAGTCTTCTATGCAGTAAATCCCCAGGGGCTGGAGTCAGCACTGGGGTTGGCTTCTAGTATCCCTTAAATAGGAGTAACACACCTGTCTCAATTAGGCTAGAGATTCTGTGGGCTTAAAGGGTCGTTTAACCCTGTAGGGTCCTCTGTGGAGAGGAGGAGGATCCATTTGCATTCAGCTTTCAGTAATGCTGTTCTAATGTCTGTATGGCGTTGGGCCTGTATTCTTTCAAGGCCATAAATGGTGAAGCTATCCGGGGAGTGATTGGCTAGCGCGAAATGTTTGTATAATATGGAGTCCTGGGATTTACAGTTTATTCTAGATCGATGTTCCAGTGCCCTCGTTCTCAATTCTCGTTGGGTCTGCCCCACGTAGTGGTACCCACAACTGCACTGGAGGCAATATATTACACCCGAGGAGCCACATGTTATTTCCTGGCGCAGCCGCAGGATTCTGTGCGTTGTTTTGTTCACGATTTCTTTGTTGGTGTTTATCTGGGCGCAAATGGAACAATGTCCGCATTTCTTGGTGCCCGGATTGGCCACTTGTTGTTTGGGTGGTCTATCGTGTTTGGTGTGGACTAATATTTCTTTAAGATTCTTGGTTCTTTTATATGCCACCATGGGAGGACAGTCCAGCCCCGGTATCTCCTTTATCAGGGGCCAGAATTTAGTTACTACTTTTTGTATCTCTTTGGAATGCTTGGTCAAAGTTAAAGGCCACACAATTCTGTTCTTTTGAGGTCTCTCTGACGGTTGTAAAAGTGTTTGTCTCTCCACCTGTTGAGCTTTTATCTTGGCTTCTTCTATGATCTTATTGGGATATCCTCTGCGTCTTAATTTCGTGGACAAGTTCTTGGCGTCTTCTGTGAAGTCTTCAATGAAAGATGAATTCCTTTTCAACCTGATGTACTGACTATAGGGAAGACTTTTTTTCAAAGCGAAAGAATGAAAGCTCGTAAAATGTAATAGTGTGTTTCTATCCGTTGGTTTCTGATAATTCTTCACTTTTAATGAACTGTTGTGTTCAAAAACTGTGAGATCCAAGAAATTCACCAAGGTTTTACTGAATGTGAAGGTGAGTTTAATGTTTGGGTGCCAACTATTCATCCATTGTTTCAGGCGGGATGTGTCCGTGTCGTGGCGTAATATAAGAAAGATGTCATCAATATAACGCCAATATCCTTTCATGTACTTAGGCATGATGTTGTTGGTGTCCAGTTTCAAGTATCTTTCTTCTAACTCCTTCATAAATAGGTTGGCTATGGTGGGGGCAATGGCCGCACCCATGGATACCCCTCCACACTGCAGGTAGTAATGATTTTCAAAGCTAAAGTAGTTGTAGTCTGTGACACAATCATATAATTCTACAAGGAATGACGTAGGTGGTATTTTGGGCGCTGGTCTGCTGTCCAGCAGATTGGTGATGATGTGTCGCGTCTCTTCCGTCGGTATGTGAGTGTACAGTGCTTCAACGTCTGCAGTGGCTATGATATCGCCTGCCTGGATTTTGTAGTTTTCTATGTGGTTTATGAAGTCCGTTGTATCTTTAATATACGAATTTGCTTGTTCTGCATACGGATGTAGAATAGAGTCCAGGTATTTGGATAGTGGTTCGAGTAAGCTGTTGTTGGCTGATATGATTGGTCTCCCTGGTGGAGGTCTTCTCGATTTATGGATTTTCGGTAAGTGGTAGAACAATGGTGTTCTGGGGTATGGGTTGTACAAGTACTTGGCCAATGACGTATTGATGAAACCCATGGTTTCAGCGTGATGTATGGTGTTGCGGATGGTCCTAGCGTATGTTTGCGTTGGATCATGGTCGATAGGTCTGTAGAATCTTGTATTGTTCAGTTGTGAATGGGCTTCTGTACGGTAGTCCAATGTATTCATGCATACGATGGCCCCGCCTTTGTCTGCAGGTTTAAAGATAATATTTGGATTGTCGCCCAGATTACACAGAATTAATTTCTCATCCCTCGTTAGGTTGGGATGTTGTTTGTCAGATTTATGGTTGATTTTGTTCACCTCTCTGATCACTGTTTGTTCGAATGTTCTGACATTCGCCGATGTCGTGGGTGGTGTGAATGAACTCTTCAAGTAGAACTTAGATGTTCGTGGTTGTTGTGGTTGAGAAACATCTGCAAAAAATTCTCTGAGTCTTATATTTCTAAATAATTGTGCCAAGTCTCGTCGGATATCTAGAGTTGAACAAGTGGGTGTGTGAACGAAAGACAATCCTTTATTCAAAATTTTGATTTCTTTATCTGAGAATTGGTAGTCCGATAAATTGACTATCAGCTCCTTCTCCTTCTCCCTCGGGCCCTGCGAAAATTTCTGCCTCTCTGTTGTTGGTAATTATTCCTGTTTCTTAAATTGTATCCTGATGTAGATTCCTGGGGAGGTGCTCCATAATCGTCCTGTTCCTCATTAGAGTTGTTTGATGCATCTGAGTACAAGGATTCATTCGAAAACCTGCTAGATCTTGATTGAGAACGAAAGTTGGATTTACTTTTCTTTTTATACACTCTGTTGTTCTGATAGTCGCTTTCGTCTCGTCTGAATTTCTTCAGTTTGAATTTTTTCACTTCCTCGTATAAATTTTCGCATTTTTTGCGTATGGCTTCTAGATCTGTCGTCTGAATATGGTCTTTGTTGGTATCTTTAAGAGAGGTAATCTCGGTTTTCAGGGTCTCAATTTCCACTCCGCTTCTTTGAATTAAGAGGACCATCAAATCTGTTGAGCATTTCGATAAAATCGCTCTCCAGTTTTTTAAGAAGTTGTCATCCTCCTCAAAATTCCCGGGTGGCATTTGTATACGTAATCCTCGCGGTATATACCCATGTCTTACATAATCTGCGAGCGAGGAAGCGTTTAAATTCAATCTGATTATTTTTTCTTCTTTGATGGTTAGGTTCCTTACAATGTCAACATTGGTTGGGTCCAATTGTCCAGAGCTCCTCTCTCCAGGGGTTACTATCGAGGAGAAATTCTGTATAATGCTATCTATTTCTTCCTTATTAAAGGAGTCTATCCCTCCTTCTGCCATGGTGTAAACAGTAGGCGATGCCTCTGTGTCAATACAAACAATGAGGGTATGGCTTACAGTGAGTGCCTATAAGTATGGGATCATATGCAACCCTTTATTAAACTGACTAAATAAGTCTGGTAATAAGTTGAATTAAATGGTATAATAAATTCAATAAACTCTATACACAGCTTCTTTGACACTATTGTGTGCATTCATTCATTTACTGTGCTTCAATAATGCATATACAACTCATTTCATGTTACATAGGTTTAAGTTCAAAGCAAGTACACGGTTATGGGTTCAAAACAAGTACATGGCATATGCTTTCATTACATATATTCAATGTATCCATATATCATGTGAATATAACTCTTATCTTGTGAACACAAATCATAAAGTGCATGTCATCATTGCATGTCTATTAATGTCTTACACATATAAATCATAGGGTACAATTCTTCCCTTCCATCTATTGCATATAAATCATAAGGTACAGTACTTTCCTTCTATCTGTACTCTCAACTGATAAAGATACCTCAGTACAGCCAATCACTCCCCGGATAGCTTCACCATTTATGGCCTTGAAAGAATACAGGCCCAACGCCATACAGACATTAGAACAGCATTACTGAAAGCTGAATGCAAATGGATCCTCCTCCTCTCCACAGAGGACCCTACAGGGTTAAACGACCCTTTAAGCCCACAGAATCTCCTAGCCTAATTGAGACAGGTGTGTTACTCCCTATTTAAGGGATACTAGAAGCCAACCCCAGTGCTGACTCCAGCCCCTGGGGATTTACTGCATAGAAGACTTATTCTGCACCAGGAAAGGTATGTACCTTGATTGGGAGGGTCTATCCACACGAATGCCATGGACCATGACCTTACAGTTATCTCTGCATCCCATTTAGAGCCCAGAAAAAAGGAAAAAAGATAAAAGATAAAAGAAGCATAGCTGGAACTCACCGCTGCATACATTTGCGGCTTTATCACAACTGCCCTGAAGAAGCGACGCTGAAGACGCCGCGAAACGGCCCCCCCCGGGTGCCCACAGAAACCCAGCCGTAGGCACAGATCCCCCCATCAGGAGGGTATCGCATTTTGCCCACCCTAAGCGGTACGCGCCCCTCAACGCGGACACAGCCGCTTTTTGCACTTGCAGACGCTTATTGAGGCTTGTGCCTTTAAGAACAGCCTGCATCTTTGCTCTGACTCAGCCCAGCCCAGTGCTTGAAGGACGGGAGGGAAAATAACCCGAACCCGCAGCCAGCACCCCAGTACTAGTCGGGATTGGGGACCCCTCATCTTCCAACCCAGTGTCGAACTACAAGCGGGGGGTTTTGAATCACAAACGCCCCCTCAAACGGACTCCTTTTGGTCCCTACCAAACGGCTGCCTGCAAACATCACAGCCAGTATAGGTAGGCTCCCTACCGGACTGACTCGCCCGGTAGAGTGTAACGCTGCAACGCGGACCTACATTTGATCTCTCACTACAGCCCCCGCTTACAGCGAAGAGGAGCCCCTCGAGAATTGGATCCTAACGCATTTACTGCACTGTGTTTGATAACCCCACAGGCAGCATTAAACCAGTCGACCACACAAGATTATTGAACTGGCAACATCACACAGGGTCCTCTTTACTACTGAAGCACTACAAAGCAATCCCATGCAATATTGATTTTTTAGCATTAGTAATGCCTGCATGATAGGACCTGTACTGAGGTATCTTTATCAGTTGAGAGTACAGATAGAAGGAAAGTACTGTACCTTATGATTTATATGCAATAGATGGAAGGGAAGAATTGTACCCTATGATTTATATGTGTAAGACATTAATAGACATGCAATGATGACATGCACTTTATGATTTGTGTTCACAAGATAAAGAGTTATATTCACATGATATATGGATACATTGAATATATGTAATGAAAGCATATGCCATGTACTTGTTTTGAACCCATAACCGTGTACTTGCTTTGAACTTAAACCTATGTAACATGAAATGAGTTGTATATGCATCATTGAAGCACAGTAAATGAATGAATGCACACAATAGTGTCAAAGAAGCTGTGTATAGAGTTTATTGAATTTATTATACCATTTAATTCAACTTATTACCAGACTTATTTAGTCAGTTTAATAAAGGGTTGCATATGATCCCATACTTATAGGATACATAAAGGAGCAGATAAATGAGCAGAAAAATCAACAAACCCTTTGCCAATCCACATCTGGCAACAGAGAAACTCCACTTACACACAGGGGACTAAAACAAGAGGTTATAGTGATTGTCAGATCATGACAGTGTAATCTAGTTGCAGATTAACATACAGTTAGAAATGACTATAACAGCCCTGAAACCAAACATGGTGAGCAGAATATTTTCCTCCCCATAATGCTAATGCCAGACACCTGTTGGTTACACTGATGGCAGTATTTTGCCACCTGAATTGTAAAATTTACCACTATCTCTCTGTCTGCTTCAGCAACCCATGTGGGAACATGAGGGGAGCCTCACACATCAAACATCTGGGTATTCCCTGGCCAATGTCCTTGCAGATGGACAATTCTCTCACACCAGACACAAGTTGCAGTTTCTCAAGTCGCTCCTGACACACACACACACACACAAAAACAACAAAAACCCCTTTGTTTTTTGGTCTTGATAGCATCTAACACAAAAGACACAATTGTTTAGAAAATATGATAATAGCTAGTGTTGCGGCCTGCGCTAGGCTTGGCCTGGTTATAGTGAAAGTGTATGCTTATTTTTATGTGCTTGTGTTAGATTAACAGGCCTCAATTTGTTGTAAAGGCCTATTTGCAGTTTTTGGGGCTGGGTTGTTGTTTTCCCTGGTTGGGAGGGGCTCATTCTCTCCGTTTCCTTCCTCCAATCATCACCCAGTATTTTCCCTCCAAAGTTAGTATTTCCATCCAATCAGCCCTTAGGATTTTCCCTCCATAGTCCCAGCCAATCAGTGTCTTAGGATTTTCCTCCAATTCTAAAGGTTACAAAATGGAGGAAACCTCTCTGCTTACCTCAGTGACTACTAGGGACGTGTGACTGTGCCACGGGGCTGCCAGCTCCAGCCTGTCACCTTCTTTTAATGACAAATACCGCCTTCAACCAGCCCTGGACTCAGCAGAGGAAGGACGTTCGACCTTCAATTTAAATGAATCCAGCGGCTGGGGTCTGTCTACCATCCGTGGTGGCTGACCAGAGAAGAGAAGGAGAGGCATCACAATCCATCGCCCATGGACTTGGCAAAAGGGACTGAGTGAGCTAATTTTCAACTATTTGGCGTTATGGACTTTGCAACCATCCAAAAGGCCAGTCACCTGTTTGTGACTTGTTAAATAAATTCATTAATTTCTTCAAAGGCCTCAGTCTGCTAAGTTAGTGAGAAGTCTCCCCACAAGCGGAAGGCAATCCGCATCCCCTGGGCATAGGGTGTTTAGAGCTGTTTACATAGTCACTCCATCCAAGCCCAGGCGGACCGCCATAGCTAGTTAGGATCCTGAGGGCTTTTTGCACAAGCGGAAACACTTCCACCAGATTTCCTCAATGATATTCAGCTCCTGTTACAACCACTTGCACTATGTCCAATGCTGTCCTTCAAACCCTCATCAGTGGCTCTTCTTGTGTTGGGAAGGAGATGCACTAGTTCTTGGGCCTTCACAGCAGCAGTAAATGATAAAAAGAATTGGGCTTGAAACAAAGTAGACATTGCTTATAATTTTGGACATTTTTCCCACCAATAAATCAAAGTGTCGCTCAATTATGTGCAATACTTGTCCAGCTTTTTAGTTGCTTTCCATGTCTGATCACTGGTTGGAGATAGAAGAAGCAACTTGCAAGCCTCATTTGATAAAGCCCTTCAGGCATGAGTAGACTGTAACTAGAATAGTAGTAGTAGTAGTTAAGGTTGTAGTAGCTGTTACTGATAGTAATAATGTAATTCACACATTGTCTTATGTACAATGTCTTCTGCCTCACAAAATTTGCATTGTGATAAATGAATTGTGATAAATGAGTTGAAATAAGACAAAAATTGGGAGGCATAGTCACAAAGGTCTAGAAAGAAAGTTTATTAGCTTTGTGCTACCAATTAAAATATTCACTTCAACTTCCTATGAAGAACATGAAGTTGAAGCACATCTTGGCCTTGGGAATCTTTTCACCTCTTTTGCTGGCAAATGTATCCCCCCGCGGTGTCATGTAGCTTGCTTTTTAATCAATTGCATCACAAAGGCATGTGTATCATTGACATATGCATTAAACTGAAGATGTGTATATAGTACCAAAATATGTTTTATTCACATGGAAGAACAGCATAAATAACCATGTGCTTTAATAAAATTGTGTTCTAAAATGGCAAAAAGAATTCCTGGAAATTTCCTGGAATGAAGAAGAAAAACATGTTTGACAATCTGATATAGAACTTAGAAGGGTTTGGAATGCTAGTAACAGTTTGAGAATGCAGTAGAGTAAGACTGACAGATTTTCACATCCCTACAAAGGACTAGTATAACAAAGCAGTTCTATGTACTTAGGCTATATGTGGATAAGAACTTATAAAGTCAGGAGTATAGTTGAAGTCTCTGAAAAAGTTAGGTTTTGACAAGTGTGTGAAATACTCCTTCCCTCTTCTCATTCCAACTCTTTCCTGGAGCTAAACACTGTCCTTCCTCATATCCATTGCAAGATTTACAGGAACAGAGTGGTAACATGATCATCTGCATTAGAGGTGTGATGCAATTCCAGTTTGTTGTGTGCCTTCAAATTCTCTGGCCACTCTATCACAGAATTTCTTGGCAGGTTGTGTTGGTGGTTTGAGGGTGTGGATGAGATATTGCAACTAGCTCAAGGTTGTCTCACTGGATTTCCATGGCCGAGCAGGGATTCAAGTCCTGTTCTCCACAGTTGTCATCCAATGCTCAAACCACCACAACATACTGGCTCTCATCCTAGTAAAACATCAAAACATCTGGGCGTCCTCTGGGCATGTCCTTGCAGACGGCCAATTCTCTCACACCAGAAGCAACTTGCAGTTTCTCAAGTCACTCCTGACATGGAAAAAAAATCCCATGAAATTTAACATATGAAAACCCCTAATGAATAATCAGTTGAGCTGTTACTCAGTCTATATTTTTCAAAGAAAAATTATGATTTTACCCTTTCTTACCATCGCTCATCCAACAAGATATAGGACAGAAGTTTCTCCAAAACTGCTTCCTCCAGGCATTGCCTGCTTAGGTTCAGAAATGTAGGCAGTTTCTACAGCTGGGCTCTTCAAACCAAGGCCCATGGGATTGATGAAGCCCTCCAATGTCATTTACCCAGCCCCTTTTAGACTTAGGGTCACTCTAAGTTTTGAATGCACATAAACTTGGCTATTGTTATTTCATGATTTTTTTGCACTACAAATAAGATATGTGCAGTATGCATAGGAATTGTTCATGTTTTTTCAAACTATAGTGGAGTCTCCCAACAGTTTGAGGGACCATGAATTTACCCTGCTTTAAAAGGTTGAGGATCCCTGGTCTACCGTAACCTTATACCAAAAGTCAGACCTTGACATCCACAAACAAGTTAACTCTGCACTTCATGGTTAGTGTTGACAGCTGAATCAGCTCTAATATGAACCGCTACACTGTCTACACAGGCCAGTACAATTATCCCCCTTTCCATGTGCTCCATGGCACATAAGGAAGGTCAGATTGGGTACATGGTGCCTTCTGGTCACTTCAACAGATAGCCTTGGAGCTCTGGGGAACTCCCAACCCTCCCTTCCTGGTTACACAGATGTCTTTGCTGATGTGATCAAAGTCATCTGGTGATGACCAGGCCTCTGTGGAGGTTTGGCAGTGGTAATGGGAACAGGTAAGGTAAGGAGACAGTCCAACAGGGCCAAACTAGTTTTCCCTGTGAGACAGAAGCTCATGGTACATCTGCTCACTGGGCAGTTCCAGAGTATTGCTAATTCAGACTGGCCATGCTTAAGCAGTTCATGTAGCTCTTAGTAGAATCATTGTGTATTACCTCACCTTTTCTGCACATTCTCAAGTGAAATTTATACTTGAATGGCTGTTTTGAAATGCACAACACTTCCCAACTTTTTCTAGATATTTTAAAAATGTAGCAACTGATCCTGTAAGCAACTTGCCCACTCCATTTCAAACATACTTTAGGTTATTTGGGTTCTGCGATCTGACGAGATCACAGCTTGAGGGCTTTTAATTTTCCTAGCTGTCACATAATATACCATATCAACTGAGCTCAGCAGCCCTAATCTAATGTGCACCACCAAGAAACCGTGAACATATCAATCAATACGTATTAAAGTGCATGTAAAATTGGGATTGAGGAGCAGCCTCCTAGGTATTAGTAGTCTCTTGACAACTTCTGTCCGTTTCTTTCCTTGTCTCTTTATTTCGTACCAAAAACTCTCCTTTAAAAGTTTCTTCATTCTTCAGACTTGTAAAACTTGTCTTCAGTCATTAGATCATTTGGATGCCAGCAGCTTTCTTCCTTGACAAAGTCTGCCCTCACCCGTTTGTTAGGTTAATCGGCTGTGCCCTTGTGAAAGAACAAGGTTGTCTCTCCACTTACCCAGCAATGCACTGTAGGAAGATTCAATAGGCAAGAGGAGAAAGGTTTGCTCTCTGTTCATCCCCTCTCCTGCCATGTCAGTACTCTTTTGATTTTCTCCTTGCAACTGAGTTCTAGAAGGTTTATCAGGTCACCATTGCTTGCTGTGTAGTGTTATAACAAACATCTCCTTTACAGCCTTCCAAATCCTCATCCCACAAACTTCCTGTGTATATAATGGGATGTTTGGTGTGACTTTTGAAGTTTTTGGCTCCTCTATGCACTATAACAGGGCTGTCCAACATCTTTTGGCCCAGGGGCCGGACTTCCAGTCATTGATCATCTGGGGGGCCGAAGGGTCTGCCCCCTCCCCCTGTCCCCTCCCCCAGATCCGGTTTGCATCGGCGCCACTGAGAGGGACAAAGGGTGGTACAAGGAGGAGGAAGAGAGCTAGCTCCTCCTCCCTGCACTGCCCCTTGTCCCTCTCTCACCGGCGCCAATGCAAACCGGTTTGCATAGGCACTGGCGAGAGAGGGAAGAAGAGGGCGGTGCAGGGAGGAGGAGCTGGCTCCCTTCCTTCTCCCTGCCCCGCCTCCTCCTCTTCCCCTCCCTCCCTCCCCCCTGCCGCTGCGATCTCGCAGTGGCGGCATGGAGAGAGGGACGGAGGGGGCGGTGCAGGGAGGAGGAGCTGGCTCACTTCCTCCTCCCTGCCCCGCCTCCCCCTCCCCCCCAGCCGCCATTTTTTTTAAAAAAAATTTAAAAAAAATTAAAAAATTTAAAATGGCGGCTGAGGGCATAGCGGGGGCCGTGTCCAACAGGCTGGGGGGCCATGTACGGCCCCCCGGGCCGCCTGTTGGACAGTCCTGCACTATAAGTAGAATGCTTAATTGGAATGGAAAGTGACATTTTTTTAAATTATCTTCATTCTGAAGGAATGTCAGTTGGTGTAGCACACCAGTTCTCATTTGTGCCTGGTGGGCAGGGGGCAGCACCGGGGGTCCCACTAGCATTGGAACCAGTTGATTCAGAAGAGGATTTGGAGGGGCTAGAAGAAGGGGAGTTTGAGACAGCTGGGCATTCTTCTCCCACAGAAAGCCTAGCCTGGGATGACGGCTGGCCTGACCCTTACGAACAGCAGGACGGCCAGTTGGAATTCAAAAGCACTGATAGTGAAGATTACGAGCGGCCGGGGGGGGGGCGAGGCTCGCAAGAGAGGATGTGGGAAACAACTGAAGGAGAGGCCCGGGAAGCAGATGGGGAGTTTGACTCTCACGAAGATAGGGAAGCAGGTGCTGGGAGGCAAGGTCGAACCTTTGATAGGAGACGGAGCATTGAGGCTAGCAGGAGGGGTTGGTTCCACAGCCTAGACCGACCAAGGGCTCGCAGCACCGATTGGAGGAGGAGAAGCCTAGGCGGGGGCCTCGTCAAGGGGATTAAGTATAGGATCCGTGGGAATGAAGCCTCAGTACTTCGGCCACGTCTCACCTATGCAGATGTGTAGCGAAGCCAAGTCCACGTAGCTAAGTTTGGGGCTAGTGGCCTGCTAAGTAGAGTTTTACCTTGTAACCTTGCTTTGTTCCTGATCCGCTAGTTAAGCGGAGCTTTGCCAAGTTTTTGGATATTTCTGCCAAGTTTGCCTTTTGGACTATACCTTTACTTTTGGATTATTTGATATTTTTATGGACAATTACCTTTTCAACTGTTTTTATTCTTCAATAAAGTAGTTAGCTGTTGATCATCTCTGTGTGTGTGATTACGGGGCCGGCCTAGGTCTTGCATCGTGACAGTTGGAGAAGATAAATCATGGTCCTCCACCACTAGAATTTGAACTAATGGATTGGAATTACAAATCCACTTAAACATTAGACAGAGAATCTTTGCTATTTAAAGCTGTTTAACAATTAAATGAACCAATACAGGGGTGGTTGACTTCCCATCTTTGGAGATCTTTAAAATGTGGTTAGAGAGCCATCTTTCTGAAGTGCTTTAGTTCTGCATTTCTGCTTGGCATGAGATTGGACTAGATGGACCATATCAGTCCCTTCCAGTTCTAAGATTCTTTAATGCATTTTGTGGATGTGTAATTTTGACCTTGCCGAAAGTATGTGGTCATTTGTACACCAGTAGACATCATGTAACACTGTGCATTTGACTGGGCTTCCAGTGGTCACTCAAAAGTGTGGCTACTTGGGCATGCCATATTAGAAACAAGGATCATTTTTATCTTCCCTTTTCTATGCAATACATTGTATGGAGCAATGAAGTAGAATAGTGATTTCAAGTGGGGAACCTATTTTTTTAGATGTACCTGCCAACATTTACACTGTACCATACTAAGCATCTATGAAGGATTTGCATTATTTCATCACCAATATTTTGTAATGGGAACAGATCCTCCTCTGTGCCACCAAAACTATCAAACACTCCAAAATATGGATGGGCTACTTCCTGAGAATATTGGAAAGCTGGATTCTCTAGAAGCCACCAGACCTTGCCTTTCCACTATTTTTGCCCAAGCAGCTGGCACCAAAATCAGGTTCTTCTGGTAACACATCATGCAAAAGCTCTGCATTGTCTACTTACACACACACACATTCAATAAAGTGTCATATGTCCAAACAATCGGTGCTGAAACATATTTTTCCACTTTTGTGCTATCAATTGAGAAGACAACAAAACAGATCTTCTGAAAACTATTTTATTCATCATATCTTTCTAACCTTTGCACCTGTCTTTCAGGTTTCTTACCTAGAAACTCCTCCCATGCATGTCATTATCATTTTTTTTAAAAAAAAGTGCCAGAAAGGGATTTGTGACCATTTCCCTAGCTGGGAAAAATGTTTTAAAGATTTCCCTTGCACAAAACTTCTGTACCTGTCAGAATGAAACTTGGCAGGCTTCATATTCTCAATCACCAGCATACTCACAATTGTCAAGAAGGAAAAGTTATAATTCCTGAAATGTCTGTATTTGTTGTCAGATCAGGGTTGCTACACTGTGTTTAGAAATGCTAGATTAATTGCACTGACACTCTACATTATTCTAATTTATGCCCATTTTAAGTTTTTATTTATTTCGACTTTAAAGAAGCATTCCACTTTGTAACAGATTGTATTCTGTCTTGTTTCATGCTATTTAAATTCTGTATCATTATTTCCTTATTCCCTTTTGGATTGTGTATGATTACTTTTTGCTGCAATATGAATAGTTGGGTGAATTCCATAGTTTTAACTGGAAACATAGGATTTAGAAGTCAGGTTCTGGTTTGAACCTGTGATGAACTGGGATACCTCCCAAACAGTCTAAAACAGTGGTTCTCAACCTGGGGGTCACAACCCCCTGGGGAGTTGCTTGGCCATTTTGGAGGGATCACGAGGCTGGCCCCGCCCCCTCCTCAAAATGGCTCCCCACAGGGCCCAGGCTCTGCCTGGGAGCCTGGTTGCCCCACTTACGCCTCCCACTGGGCTCAGTGGTGACTCGAGTCAGTCAAAAGGCTCCCCACAGGGCACAGGTCCTGCTTGGGAGCCTGGGTTGTCCAGCTTGCATCTCCCACCAGACTTGGTGGAAGCGTGAGCTGCAGCAAAGCCTCCCCACAGGGCCCAGGTACTCCCTGGGTCACCTGGGCTCACGGCTCCCACCGGGCTTAGTGGAAACGTGACTGGGCGAAAGGCTCTGCACAGAGCCGAGGCCCTGTCTGGGAGCCTGGGTTACCCAGCTCGCGCCTCCCGTTGGCCTCTCTACATGGCCCTATATAAGCAGGCATGAGAGGGCCTTCCATCTCCTTCCTGGGGCTGGGTGGGGGGTGGGGGGCTCGGGGCCTGCAGGAGCAGCTGCAGCCTGGCAGGAGCCCAATGCAGGATGGTGAAAGGTTCTCCTGCACCTGCAAATGTCTCCTGTGCCGCTGTCATGGTAGGGCCTTCCATCGTCCTCTGCTGGGTTGTTTTTGGGCTTCCACTAAGCTGCTGCTGACCCAGCAGGCCTGGCGGGGGGATTATCCTCTGCCCTGCCACTATGTGAACAGGCTCCGGGGCAAAGGAGAGGCCCCATGCCTGCAAACGCCCCTTGAGTCACCGTGGTGATTTCAGGTACAGGATGGCCCCCCGCCTGGTTGTTGCTTGGCTGCTGCTGGGCCACTGCTGGTTCTGCGGGGCCGGGGGATTCTCCTCCACTCCTGCCAACTCACCACTGTGCGAGTGGGCTCGGGGGCGGAGGACAGCCCCCACCCCAATCCCATGGGACCAGTAACCCAGCACAGAACTATAAATCCAAGCAGCTCCCAAATGCTAAGGTCTGTTTTCCCCACACCCTTCCAGTATTCTCTGTTGTTCATTGTAGTTCTCTGTGCCAAGTTTAGTTCAATTGCATTGCTGTTGGAGTTCACAATGCTCTTTGATAAGGGAGCTATAAATCCAAGCAGTTCCCAAATGCTAAGGTCTGTTTTCCCCACACCCTTCCAGTATTCTCCGTTATTCATGGTAGTTCTCCATAAACTCACAAAGTAGTTCAACACAATATTCAAATCATATATTCATTTATCAGGCATAAATCATTAGAAAAGTATCATATATACATAAAGCATTGTTATGCAACCGTCTTTGTACCGTGTCCGGCGAGTGGCTGGAATATCAAGTTCATCTGATATAATCAATATAAGATTAGTCCCAAGTCACTCAGGGGTGTCCCCTATTTGGCTCAATAGGAGCAAAGGACACGGTGAACAGGATGCGGTGGGTGAAATCCAAGCACCATAGACCGTGATGAACCAGAGCCGAGCAATCCGGGCTCTCGGGAATAAAAGTAGAGCAAGCCTGACGGAGGAGTATTCCTTGCAATCTGGGCCGCTGGGTTCCGTTTGAATCTTTATCAAAGGCATATGTCCATTATGCAGGTTCAGGTCCTGGAGGATTACATATTTATATACAATAACACATATAGGGCATGGTGAACAAAGCATAACCAATTATAATATACATTTAAGCGTAATCGCTATACATACCAGGAATAGGGAGAGAAGCCACACGCAACACATCCAGTGCGGTAGACCAATTAAGGTGATTTTACACCACAGAGTATACACTTAAGTACATTATCCTAAATTAGGAGGGAATGCAAATTAACCGACTCATTAAGGCCAAAAGGTAATTCTGAATTTAATTTGATTGTCCAAGATACTTCAAGCTTACGGAGCACCTGGGAGAGGTTTCCGTGTGGTGGAACAAGAGGCTTTTCCAATACCATTACTTTTAAAGACGCAGGGGAGTGTTCTTTGTCAATGCAATGTTGGTAGAAGGGGATTTCAGTACTTTTATTATTTATTTTACTCCTGTGTTCGATAAATCTCTGTTTTAATTTTCTACTGGTCATCCCCCGTAAATTTTTGGACACCGCAAAAAATCGCGTACACGACCCGGAGGAGGCATGTTGCGAAGGATTTTACAGGAAATTCAATATTTTTTGAAGACTGTGGATGGTCTTATTAGTGCATATATTAGAACAAATAGAACAATTTCCACAAGGTCTACTGCCTGGCGTGAAGTTTGATTTAGGAGGTCTAATATGATTGGCATGGGTAAGGATTTGGCTCAAGTTCCTAGTCCGCTTGTGTGCTATAATTGGAGGGCATTCCAGGCCTTTAATATTAGAAATGAGTGGCCAATATTTTTTTTACAATAGAAGTGTAAGTTCTGTTTTGAGGAGTAAGGGTAAGTGGCCAGATTACTCTTTCGGGAGACTGTCTGGTTCTAGTGTGCAAGAGAGAATTGCGGTCTTTGTTATCCGCTTTTGATCTAGCATTTACTACTATATGTTCGGGGTATCCTCTTTGGATGAAATCAGTCATCATAAGGTTTGCCTGCGCATTATAGTCAGATAAGGAGGAACAATTCCGTTTAATTCTGAGGAACTGGGTGAAAGGTAGATTATATTTTAGTTTGAAAGAATGGTGGCTTTTAAAGTGTAAGTAGGAATAATATCAGACAAAATCTGCCGGATCCCACGCCCAAAGCGGATTTAGATAAAATCCAGCAACAATGCCAAGCTCTATACAAAGAAATTAGAGAATTAAAAATAGGCAAAATCAGGAGGGATGAAAAAGATAAAAGGGAAGGACGAATCCCCAAACCTCCTAATAGATCAGGCCAATCCTACAAACGCCTGACCTTCTCCCAAGAATCAGACGACTCCACAGGTGGAGCTCGCTCTACTGATTCCGAAGGATCTAAATCCCAGCCCTACAACCTGAGAAATAAAGGGAAAAAGCAATACTACAAAAAGAAAAATTTTCAGAAGGCCAAGCCACCACCCAATCCAACTTAGTGGTTAATTTATCCCAGTATGCTCTATCTCAAAAAGAAATTGAATTATTAAATCATGGCTTTTCCTTCGTCAGCACACCTATAAATTATGATTTAGACATTCGTAAAGACCTTGCCTCCCTATTCAGGACGATAAGGCTCAAAGAACACTTTTCTACTCTCCCTAATAATGTCGACCAAAATCCCATGGCAAAATTTAAGCCAAAAAGCTCCTTTATCCCATCTAATGTATCTTATGCTGTGCGCACCTTCGAGAACACAGTTTTGAGAGAGATTGAGAAGGCTAATGCCTCTAAAAAACCACTGCATGGTAATTTATCTGCCAATGATATAGAAATTCTAAATAAATTAGGTAATAATCCTACGATTGTAATTTAAAAAGCAGATAAATGTGGTTCCGTTGTTATTCTAGACAGAGACGTTTATGTTCAAGAGTGCCTTAGACAATTAAATGATAGTAACTTTTATGTTAGAATTCCTAGCGATCCCACTCAACGGTTTGCCACTGTAATATGCAATACCATCGAGGAAGCGGTAGCTCTTGGGCATATCACTAATCAAGTTGGAGAGTATCTTTATGTTCCCAATCCAAAAACTCCCAATTTCTACATTTTGCCCAAGACGCATAAGCAAATTTATCCTCCGCCCGGGAGACCCATACTCGCTTGCTGCGGGGGTCTCCTCGAACCGCTTTCCAAATTCCTCGATTTTCACATCCAGCCATTTGTTAAGACTACACCCGCATATTTAAAAGACACCTCAGATTTCCTGAGGAAAGTGGAGAATAAGGTAGTACATTCTGAAGACATACTATACACAATTGATGTGGTCTCTTTATATACCCACGTACCCCTAACAGATCTAAGAATGATGCTAATGGACGTTCTCGAAAATAGATCCGAAAAATTAACTCCGACTAGCTTCTTGATGGAAATTTACGACATCCTGTGTGATTATAATTATTTTCAATTCGAATATGATTTCTTCATCCAAAAAAACGGAATTTCAATGGGCCAAGCGGCCGCTCCGTCCCTAGCTAACATATTTATGGCCTTCCTGGAAAAGGAATACATATATGGGCCCAATCATAGACGCTTTACATCACACATTAATCTTTATTTCCGTTTTATAGACGATATCTTTTTAGTAGCTAATAAGGACATTCCCCAGCAAGATTTTATACACTGGATGAATAGCTGGCACCAGAACATTTCTTTTACTTTTGTGTCCAGCAAACTTAGTGTTAATTTCCTAGACCTCACGGTCTCTAAAGCCAATAACGTCCTCAAATGTAAAAATTATAAAAAACCTGTAAGTACCAATTCCTACTTACACTTTAAAAGCCACCATTCTTTCAAACTAAAATATAATCTACCTTTCACCCAGTTCCTCAGAATTAAACGGAATTGTTCCTCCTTATCTGACTATAATGCGCAGGCAAACCTTATGATGACTGATTTCATCCAAAGAGGATACCCCGAACATATAGTAGTAAATGCTAGATCAAAAGCGGATAACAAAGACCGCAATTCTCTCTTGCACACTAGAACCAGACAGTCTCCCGAAAGAGTAATCTGGCCACTTACCCTTACTCCTCAAAACAGAACTTACACTTCTATTGTAAAAAAATATTGGCCACTCATTTCTAATATTAAAGGCCTGGAATGCCCTCCAATTATAGCACACAAGCGGACTAGGAACTTGAGCCAAATCCTTACCCATGCCAATCATATTAGACCACCTAAATCGAACTTCACGCCAGGCAGTAGACCTTGTGGAAATTGTTCTATTTGTTCTAATATATGCACTAATAAGACCATCCACAGTCTTCAAAAAAATATTGAATTTCCTGTAAAATCCTTCGCAACATGCGCCTCCTCCGGGGTCGTGTACGCGATTTTTTGCGGGTGTCCAAAAATTTACGTGGGGATGACCAGTAGAAAATTAAAACAGAGATTTATCGAACACAGGAGTAAAATAAATAATAAAAGTACTGAAATCCCTTCTACCAACATTGCATTGACAAAGAACACTCCCCTGCGTCTTTAAAAGTAATGGTATTGGAAAAGCCTCTTGTTCCACCACACGGAAACCTCTCCCAGGTGCTCCGTAAGCTTGAAGTATCTTGGACAATCAAATTAAATTCAGAATTACCTTTTGGCCTTAATGAGTCGGTTAATTTGCATTCCCTCCTAATTTAGGATAATGTACTTAAGTGTATACTCTGTGGTGTAAAATCACCTTAATTGGTCTACCGCACTGGATGTGTTGCGTGTGGCTTCTCTCCCTATTCCTGGTATGTATAGCGATTACGCTTAAATGTATATTATAATTGGTTATGCTTTGTTCACCATGCCCTATATGTGTTATTGTATATAAATATGTAATCCTCCAGGACCTGAACCTGCATAATGGACATATGCCTTTGATAAAGATTCCGAAACGGAACCCAGCGGCCCAGATTGCAAGGAATACTCCTCCGTCAGGCTTGCTCTACTTTTATTCCCGAGAGCCCGGATTGCTCGGCTCTGGTTCATCACGGTCTATGGTGCTTGGATTTCACCCACCGCATCCTGTTCACCGTGTCCTTTGCTCCTATTGAGCCAAATAGGGGACACCCCTGAGTGACTTGGGACTAATCTTATATTGATTATATCAGATGAACTTGATATTCCAGCCACTCGCCGGACACGGTACAAAGACGGTTGCATAACAATGCTTTATGTATATATGATACTTTTCTAATGATTTATGCCTGATAAATGAATATATAAGAACATAAGAACATAAGAAGAGCCATGCTGAATCGGGCCTCAGCCCATCTAGTCCAGCATTCTGTGTCACACAGTGGCCCACTAGTTGTACACAGGGATCTCTAGCAGAAAGGAGGGCAAAGGATTTGAATATTGTGTTGAACTACTTTGTGAGTTATCTCTAACCAGACTTTCATAATAGAAGTTCTCCATAAACTCCACCAATATTCAAATTTGGGCATATTAAGTGTTCATGCCAAGTTTTGTCTAGATCAGTAGTTGTTTGGGTTCACAGTGCTCTCTGGATGTGTGAACAACATCTCCCATTAATAATTGCCAATTCCTCCCAAACCCCTCCAGTATTTTTTGTTGGTCATGGGAGTTTTGGGTGTCAAGTTTGGTCCAGGTCTGTAATTTGTGGGGGTCTCAGTAGTCTGTGGAAGTCATTGCTGAATCATTTGAGAGTATTGCGGATCCTATCATCCATTATCCATACTCCCCAAAACATATTGTTTTTGTTGTTAATCATTATGCTTTAATTATGTTCAATTTGTAACCATGAAAATCAGATATTTACATTATGATTCAAAATAGTAGCAAAATTACAGTTATAAAGTAGCAGTGAACATAATTTTATGGTCAGGGGTCACTACAACATGGGGAACTGTATATAGGGGTCATGGCATTAGAAAGGTTGAGAATCACTTGTCTAAAATGACTGGAGGTACCAAACTATAGAGTGCCACATAGAAATGACTAAACCATGTTACTGGTCCCAAACAAAATTTGTTGTTAACAGCTATCAAGTCAACTCTGTGAATGAGAGATCTCTAGCTTACCCTGCCATCAATACTCAAGTTTTGAAGATTCAGGACATTGGTTTCCTTGATTGAGCCTTTCCAGCTGTAATGTGGGGTTCTTCTTTTCCTACTGCCTTCTGTTTACCAAGCTAAGTCACAGAGTGATGGGTTCACAAGTACTATAAACACACTGAGTCAAAAGACTTCGATATAAAAATATCTATATCACATATAGTGCACAACACTAGGGTATATACATATCAGGTATCACACAGACCATGCCAAACCACATAAGTCACATAAGTCGCATTAGGAAGGCGCATATACAGGTCGGATGAAAATCCGCAGATTTATAAATGAACTAGTTGTTATAACCGCGCTAATCCCAAATAATAAGGCAGTCTGAATATAAAGGAATAATGTCTCTAGTGCTGTGAAGTCCAAACAACGGTTGATAAATGGACCCAGGAGACTGTTGTATGCTCCTCAATAGTTCGAACCACAAATTGGCCGACAGGCTGGCGATGCCAAACTTCTAGGGGCCACTCCCCCGTTTCGCCCCTGGGCGGGGCTTTCTCAAGGCCATCAATAGGTTTACCGTAGTCCAAATATCTGGGAAAAGTCATATACAAACATAATACAATCTCTGTCTAGTCTAACACATAACCCAAGAACACAATATACAATGTAGGCATACATACCAATCATGGAAGCGTTCAGGCTTAACCTTACCAGATCGGTAAGGTGACCATAAAGGTAAGAAAGGAGAGGATCAGGAGAATGTTATAAGGTAAGTCAGGTGGGACAATTAGGTAATTAGTAATTGAACGCTGATTACCTCGTTTAACCCATTCGGAATCTCTGAGTTTTACCGGAGGGCTTTAAAGGGATCTGTGAGTGGGGTTCTATATTGTCCAGCACTCTTATGCGCAGTGAATCCGGATGGTGTTTATAATGAAGGCAATGGGTGTACAGCGGCAAATCAATGTTCCCAGTATTAATTCTACTCCTGTGCTCAATAAAGCGTTGTTGCAACGGCCTAGTGGTCATCCCAACATAGACCTGAGGGCAGGAACAATTGATCGCGTACGTGATGTACGAACTAGCACAGGTGGCAAAGCAGCGTACTTCAAAGCTTTTTTCCAGAGATGGACTCGTTATGGTAGTATCAGTACAAATATTTTTACAAATTGAGCACCGTCCACACATCTTAGTGCCCTTGCTGAAGTTGCTAGTAGTATGTACATAAGCATGATTGGAATGGGTTAATGTATCACCTAAGTTACGTGTACGCTTGTAAGCTACCAGAAGCGGATACTCTAAACCCTTGATGTGGGAATTGATAGGCCAATAGGTCCATATTAGCTTAATGATGGAATTACAATGAGGTGTGAGCGTTAAAGGCCACACAAAGTTACTAGTATGTTCTTTGGGTCTGCAAGTCTACAGGCTGTTCCTGTCCATCCAGAGAGCACAATGTTGGATCAGGACCAAACTTGGCATGAATAGTCAATATGCCCAAATATGAACAGGAGAAGGAAAGAAGGAGGGGAAGAAGAGAAGGATGGAGGGAGGAAAGGGAGGAGGGAAAGTGAGAAGGAAGAAAAGATAAAAGGGTGGCAGGAAAGAAAGGAAGGTGAAAGAGGGGCAAGGAGGGAGGGAGAACAGTTGAAAGGAAGGACGAAAGGGTGGATGGAAGGAAGGAAGGAAGGAGAAAGAGAGGAGGAAGAAGGGAGGGAGGGAGGAGGAAAGGGTGGATGGATGGATGGATGGAAAGAAGGTGAAAGAGGGAGGGAGGAAAGAAGGAAGGAAGAAAAGAGGAAAGAGTGGAAGGAAAGGAAGGGAGGTAGAAGAAAGAGAGGGAAGGGGGAGGAAAGAAGGCCAGGCGGCAGTTGGGGCTCCTGAGGTGGCGGCGGAGGAGGCGGGAGCACCGCCGCGAACTGGGCCAGGCCTTCACAGCCGCGGCTAGGCCTCGCGGCCGCGGCCAGGCCTTCGCGGCTGCAGCCAGGCCTTTGCGGCCGCAGCCAAGCCTCCGCTGCCAGGCCTCCGCCGCCCGCGGCGAGTGCGCCAGTGCGCCTGCACCGCCGAGAGTGCACCTGCGCCAGTGTGAGTGCGCCTGCGCCAGTGAGAGTGCGACTGCGCCGGCGGGAGTGCGACTGCACCAGCGCGAGCGCCGATTGGCGGGGGGGAGAGAGTAGGAGGGAGCCTGCTCCTCCTCCCAGCCCCGCCCCTCTGCGAAAAAATAAAATAAAATAAAATAAATAAAAAAACAGCCGATTTCTTTTTTAAAGGGTAGGGGGCCGTAGGGAAGGTACTGGGGGCCAGATCCGGCCCACGGGCCGCCAGTTGGGCAGCCCTGGTTTAGAGTATCCGCCTCTGGTAGCTTACAAGCGTACACGTAACTTAGGTGATACATTAACCCATTCCAATCATGCTTATGTACATACTACTAGCAACTTCAGCAAGGGCACTAAGATGTGTGGACGGTGCTCAATTTGTAAAAATATTTGTACTGATACTACCATAACGAGTCCATCTCTGGAAAAACGCTTTGAAGTACGCTGCTTTGCCACCTGTGCTAGTTCGTACGTCACGTACGCGATCAATTGTTCCTGCCCTCAGGCCTATGTTGGGATGACCACTAGGCCGTTGCGACAACGCTTTATTGAGCACAGGAGTAGAATTAATACTGGGAACATTGATTTGCCACTGTACACCCATTGCCTTCATTATAAACACCATCCGGATTCACTGCGCATAAGAGTGCTGGACAATATAGATCCCCACACACAGATCCCTTTAAAGCCCTTTGTAAACTAGAAAGACTCTGAATTCTCCGGTTAAACTCAGAGATTCCGAATGGGTTAAACGAGGTAATCAGCGTTCAATCACTAATTACCTAATTGTCCCACCTGGCTTACCTTATAACATTCTCCTGATCCTCTCCTTTCTTACCTTTATGGTCACCTTACCGATCTGGTAAGGTTAAGCCTGAATGCTTCCGTGATTGGTATGTATGCCTACATTGTATATTTTGCTCTTCGGTTATGTGTTAGACTAGACAGAGATTGTATTATGTTTGTATATGACTTTTCCCAGATATTTGGACTACGGTAAACCTATTGATGGCCTTGAGAAAGCCCCGCCCGGGGGCGAAATGGGGGAGTGGCCCCTAGAAGTTTGGCATCGCCAGCCCGTTGGCCAATTTGTGATTCGAACTATTGAGGAGCATACAACAGTCTCCTGGGTCCATTTATCAACTGTTGTTTGGACTTCACAGCACTAGAGACATTATTCCTTTATATTCAGACTGCCTTATTATTTGGGATTAGCGCGGTTATAACAACTAGTTCATTTATAAATCTGCGGATTTTCATCTGACCTGTATATGCGCCTTCCTAATGCGACTTATGTGACTTATGTGGTTTGGCATGGTCTGTGTGATACCTGATATGTATATACCCTAGTGTTGTGCACTATATGTGTATGTGATATAGATATTTTTATATCGAAGTTTTTTGACTCAGTGTGTTTATAGTTCTGTTTACCAAGCACCACTCTCTTTTTTAGTGAATCTTTTCTTCCTCATCAAAGGGGAAAAAAAACTTTTCTCATTCCTTCATAGCTGCCGTTTCAATTTCTAAGTGTTTTTTGGTGGTTGTTACTGTTGTGGTGGTGGTTCTTTTGAACTTAATTGTTTCCTTAACATCATTCAAGAAAACGTGCAGCCTTAACATCATTCAAGAAAACGTGCAAAAAGAGAAACTCTATTATTTGGGAAAATATAAAGTGATAAATTTCAGATAATTTTTTGTTAAGTCAAGGTTTATTGATTTTAATATTAGTGTTGACAGTGCACACATTGAATTTATAAGTTTAAGTGGTAATAAGAAAAAAAACCCAAAATGTCAGTGAATTTAAATAAGCTGGTATTTATATATTACATTGATCTTCTTCATAGTCTCAGTTCCTCTAACAAAATGAGTTTCATGCTTGCAAAGAGACCTCAACTGAAATGCTCTG
This sequence comes from Anolis apletophallus, assembly GCA_030556195.1. NCBI lineage: Eukaryota > Metazoa > Chordata > Lepidosauria > Squamata > Anolidae > Anolis > Anolis apletophallus. The sequence goes on along the minus strand of JARBWK010000010.1, from coordinate 21,755,464 downwards.
AAGCTGAATAGCTGGTGGGACTATTGCTTCTCCACCCACCCCAAGCAATGTCTTTTTCTGCTCAGCTTTTTCTGTTCAGTTTCTTTCTGCCCACTTGTAGAGTGACTTTTTTGTGGAAGGTGTTTTGCCTCATTGTTGAGTTGTTTCCCTCCTTTAAAAAAATTCCAATTGGTTTTCATCTACTACATACACACGTGAACAAGTCAAAAATATTTTGACAAAAAAATTAACCCCAAAAATCTGGAATGGATTTATCCACATGTCAATATAATCTGGATAGGAAAATGGTTAAAGCAAAAGCTCTTTGGCTCTTCCTTACAGTAGTGTGTGTTGGTCCCAAGAGAGACTAGGATCTTACCCATGTCTGTTGCAGAAGAACCTTAAAGACACAGTGATCCCATTTACTTTTTCACCATGCCACTGCTTTCTTGCTCCTTGAGAGCCCCAGAAAGGCTAACACCCAACTGCCATCACCCACCAGAGGCCTCCTATTGCAATAACTCGGTGGCTTCACTGTCCTGCACCAATCACACTTTCACCTTCTCAGTACACCAGGAACTGGGCAGCCTCTTTGCCCTACTGACCATCCATGTCCTATCCATGTCCTCCATCTCTGTCCTCTCAACATATTATTCTAGTTGCCAAGAGTAACAAGGCAGTGATGGAGGAGGAAACTGTTGCCCACTGCCCAGACCTCTCACCTTGCCTCCTTCCCAACTTCCAATCTCCTTGAGTTTGACTGTGATTGATACCCAGCTTTCTGGATTCTTTCTCTGAATGAGAGAATTTCGTGAGCAGCTCACTCAGTGGTGTAGAATCCTTATCTGGATTCAGGCAAGCACCCCCCCCCCCTCCTATTTTAGCTGCCTCTCTACTTCCAATGACTAAGAAGACTGGAGGAGAAAGGAGGCTGTGGTGGTGGTTGTGGTGGTGTGTCGAGAGAAAAAAAGAGAATCAATCTTGAGTCTTTGTGGGTCACTCACTCCCTTCCTCATCAGTGCAGGCAAAAAGGATGGCCCATCATCCAGCAGACATGACCATGATGGCCAGGTGCATGGATGGAATTCTGTGGCCCACAAGGAACATAGGCAGTGGCAAGGAAGATGACCTATCCTCTCCTGTGCCAATGATAGAGGTATCTATTTGGACAGGAGATCAGCTCTAAATGGACTTGACCCAGCTGTCTAGACTACTGCAAAGCCCTGGGATACTCAAGAGTTTTCATCAAAACCTGAAATGGCACAAACTCACATGATCACATCCTCCATTGGATACTTACTGGAAGGTGCTGTGCATTGTTGAAACAGACAGTAGTGCATTCTTATATAAGACCTGAGAGTTTTCTTGTCAATGTCGACAAGCTCTAGGAAAAGCATTCCAGCCTTCTCCTTCCTTCCTTCCTTCCTTCCTTCCTTCCTTCCTTCCTTCCTTCCTTCCTCTTTCTTTTTTTTTTGGGGGGGGGGCAGTTTGGGGTAAATTGATAAGTCAAGGAACACCAAAACAGTTTTGAGGGCTTACTGCAACAGTTTCACTATCCCTTATTTCAAGGATACTCTTTTTAAATGTGTATCTATCCATATAAATTACTGTTTACATTTTTACAGACATCTGTGTATTCCTTTCTCCCTCCCTCCTTCCTTTTTTTAAATAAAAAAATGCATTCCTTCTTTTTTGGTGATACATAAGTTGCCACCCTAGGGGAAAGAGAGGAAAAAAGAACAAGCCAAATGAAGGAGATCATCTGCAGATGTTACATTGTGTTTAAGGGCTCCCTGATCATACAACGGAAACATAATTTTGTCAACAGATGACACAATGTAATTCCGTGCCATTTATAAAAAATATTGTAGTGCTTCCCAAACAATGGCCCTGGGTGGTTCATTTCCACATTACTGGGATTTTATTTCCCAGATTTAATTGAAAACTGTGTCAGTGCAATAATCACTAAACTGGTACAATGGTGCTTATGAAATACTGTGACTTTTCTGTGCTTTTAGAGAAAAAACATACATGTACTGTATATATTTTTCATTTATTATTCCCTTTCTGGCTTTCAACTCCTGCCTCTAAATTGGATTCTTCCATTTTCAAAAGTAACTTTATAATCCCTTGATGAAGATCCAGGTGCCTAGTAGGGGGTGCATCTTAGTGTTCCCTTTCTCACAAGCAACAATGAATCATTCTTGAAATATTCTTCCTTCTGGATAAGAACATGAAGATTAATAAGTAGAGGTATGCAGGAATCCATTTGGCGATTCGGAATTTGGGAAAATTCTGCAATCCAACAGCCTAAAAAGTATTGCCAATTGTTAGAAATAAAATGTAGTTTTCCAAAATTCCTGGAGGCCATCACATTCAACTGCTAATTTAGACCATTCAATGGTAGGTTAAACTGACCAGAAGGGGTACACAATTAATGGAGGCTATCTAAGAAATGAAGATCTGTGAGATCTTGTTATGGAAATCAGTGCACCATTTTCAAGCTCTTTCTAACAGGCTCACAAGTGAAAAGTGTGGCCTCCAAATCTGTAAGCAGCAATATCTGTTATTGCAAAAGCCAGCTCGATTTTTAATGGGATTGCATTTTCAGCTGGCGTCTTGCATTGAAAATGCTTTCATTTCCATAGATATCAATCTACCAGCTCAAAAACCATGGATCACTTTCCAAAAGAAAGAACAAGGATAAAGTTTCTGAAGAACAGACATTTTATCCCTAATAGTTTTCCATGGAGTCTGCAGCAAATTGAGACCACTGCTTTGACGCTTTTAAAATGAGGTGAATCAAGCACATTATTTGGCAAGCCTGTGGTTGCTACACCTTGAGAGAGAGATATAGAAATCCATGAAGAAGAGAGAATTAAATAGGTGGGAATATATGGTGTCAAGGGAAAAGGTTAAGCAGATTCATGAATGCAAACCAAAAGGAGAAGAAAAAAATTATTCTTTTAAAGCTATAGTCAGTGGTGTAAGTTAAATTGAATGCGAACATGACTTTTTCTTTGAGACAGCCTGCAGATGGGCTTGTCAGAGTTTTGGATGTCTCCTTTGTTAAGATAAATGGAATCAGCTCTCTTTCTGAAGTAAAACATTTGACTATACTAAAAAAAATCTGCATTTTTGCCATGCAGTGTTGTTTTACTACGCTACTTTTGGGCTGACTAGATTTTCCTAGATAATGAAGGCCATGACCTAATCTCTAGCCTTTGATGACAGTATTCTTAACCCCTTGGGCAGTGTACCGTGTACTGTGTCTGAGAGCCAACATCATGTAGTAGAGAGAATTCGGATTTAAACATTGCACTTAAAAGGTGACAGTCTTCCATTTAAAAGGTTGTCCAGGTCAAGTCTAGCTTTAATAAGAATGATAAAGAGGGTCTTGAATTTACTCACCAGTGGTTAATACCCAATGAAATGGGTACATAGGACATTGCCTTGTCATAGTATTGCTTCCTGTCCATTTTCCTCGGGATCTAGATGTTCTAATACTTGGAACACACTTGTGCATCTCATCCTATTCCAGAAATGGAAATATTAAGAGCAACGGGGTTTACTTTCCTCCAGTTATGATTTAAATTTGGATCCAACATTTGATTAAAGTAGGAAATTTGCAATTTGTTTTAAATCACAAATTTTAAATACCCTGTAACTCAAATAATTTAGAATAAAATAAATTTGATTACGAGAAAGAAAAGGTCTGCATAACTTCATTAAGAACAAAGTTAATTTCAATACTAATTCCAAGTGTTGAGTGCCCACTGAGGACAAAAATGTTCTTTGAGTGGACAAATGTGGGTTGTTTCTACTTCTGTTTGGGTCCTGATAATCTTCACTTACATATAAGAGAAAAATAAACAATAATTACAAGGAAGAGAAGTAGGAGAGATTGTAGTTGATAGTAAGAAAGTGCAGTGATCCAGCAATGCCAGCCTCTGATGACACCCTGGATAACTGGCTCCTTAGAGAGTCAGCTTCATATAGCTGCAGATCTTTGAAACTATACTGCACTAATTAAAAAGGCTACAATATTTGGAATACAATCCATCAGAGTAGTACTTTGTCCAATAACTGAATATGTCATTATATTTTGATTGTAATTTAATTAAGGATATTAATGTCTTTTGTTGTGCAATTCATTTTTTTAAAAAATCACTTGTATAGTTATGGATACATGGTGTCACCTAAGTGGTGGAACACAAATACACAGATTTTAAGTGGTGGCTTATGGTATGCTTTTGCTGCTGCCTGGTGCTCTGCTGTGGTAGTGAGGTGACAACAAAGTAGATGGGATGAGAGTGACTTTGTTTCTTTTGTATCACAAACCAATGGTTTGTAGCATTCAGATTTTTAAAGTAATATAAAGCTTAACTTCTCGGTTACTTTGAATTACCTTTTGGAAATACATAAGAAAATGAATGTGTAGCCCACTGAGAACAAGGAAGAGCAGGACATAATTACAATATAACCCTCACAACCACAAAACCCACATTGGTAGTGTTACTGCTTGAGAGAAAACGGTCTCCCTAGGAAATTGCCAGGTCCTCCAGGTTATTCTATGGCATAATTTGGCCAGAGGTTACCATAGAGTTGCCGTGGAGGACTATAGATTTTATTTATTTATTTAAAATTTTTGTACCCCAACCTTCTCACCTCCAATGAGGGACTCAGGCTGGCTTACAGCAAAATTCAATGCTATACAATATTAAAAACATCTTATAACAATATATTAAAATACATAAAAATTCAAATACATAAAAATCAATTGCCATTTTAAAACAAATTCAACTTGGACTGTAAATGTGGTCACTCATTTCAGACTATAATCCATCTAAGCCTACTCTGGGAATGCTTCACTTCAGAGCCAGGTCTTCATCAGCCTCCTGAAGGACAAAAGAGAGGGGGCAGATCTATCATCGCTTGGGATAGAGTTCCATAGCCAAGGGGCCACCACAGAGAAGGCCCTGTCTCTCGTCCTAATATGCTCTCAAGAAATTCTAATGGTGGATCTACATTGCCCTATAGCGCAGGATCTGATCTCAGATTATCTGCCTTGAACTGGATTATATGAGTCTACACTACCAAGTAATCTGGGATAAGATTATCTGGGATCAGATCCCGAGAATAGGAGCAGTGTGGAAGGGATCTGTCCTCCAACTAAACTCTACAGTATGCAAGTATTAGAAGTGTGGTATTGGTCATGCCTGTGATTTCACATCACTGTAGTCTAGCCAGGAATGCATTCCCAATTGAATATTATTTATTTATTTATTTATTGGGGGGTGGGTTCTAAGGGCTTCATCATATTTGACTTTTTCAGTATCACTGGGATGACAAAGCTTGCTGCATCCCACCAGACAATGCATATCTACTGATGGCGGGGCTCCATCCTCCCAGCATCCTATGATAGAGCATGGGAGGCTTGCTGTGTTTTCATAGGACAAGCCAGGAAAGCACAGAAGGGACAGGGAGTTGGACAGCGACACTTCACTTGTGGGATGAGGAAGGGGGCAGTGTGGGCAATGCAGGGCACAAAGCAACAGTTTCCTCCGCTGCTTGCCAGATTTGCACCGCTGCCCCATGGATATCCTCACTTCCCCCCAGCTTGAGGACATCCATCTGATGAGGTCCTTATCTATTATATAAATGGGTTCACGTCATGTGATGTATACCTCAAACAAAAAAACCATACAACGCAGAAAAACAATACTTGCCAACAGAAATAGGCCTCAAGCAAGGTACGTTTGTAGCAAAGAAACTCCCCCCCCCCAAAAAAAACCTAAAAGGCCCCCAAAACAATGAGTAAAAATAAAACTACATTTCCCAGTATCCTCCGGGGCAGCCAACGACTCACCCAGCCTCTACATTCTGAACAACATGATTGGCTGCAAATAAGGGCGGATTTGCATAACTGCTGTAACCATAGCAACGCTGGCAAGGCTAGGATAGAATGCTGAGAGATTTCAGTTGGTGTTTGAGGGTTAAACTGCCAAAACCAAACTCTGAGGGAGCAATTCTCCAGCAAATTCCTACCCACACAACACAACACAACTTCCAATCACAACCCATCCCACCAACCTTACGGGACCCCGTACACACAACACCTACAAACACCACAAACTAAAACCACTCCTTCCTTCCACACAGACATAAACTGACCCAAAAGACAAGCCATGCCTTATAAAAATAACAGCATCGGACGACACACTCACAACGCTACATACATCAAGCAAAAAAGGGCAGAACAAACGCCAGAACAGAAACACACTGCGCAGCAGAGACACAAACAACAGGTCACTGCATGACGCACAGCTGAGAACCAAATGCAAAGAACTGCACGACAAGAAGAAGCGCGCAGCCAGGAACAACAAAGACGCAGAAATGCAACACAACAGCAGTGCGCAAGGAGCCCAGAAACACGACGTCGCAACACAGAAAACAAACTTCAAAAACACCACAACCAATTCCACCGCCTAGCCTTCAGATACAACGCTGCAGAAGACTACAGCATGGTGCCAGAGGCCGACATTGGCACCCTAACGCACATCTGCACACACTGCAAAGCCCTGAAATGCCCAGCAGAAACAACAGGAATGTGCTGCCTAGCCAGTAAAGTCTCTCTACCACCACTTGCCACTCCTCCACAACCACTACAGACTTTGCTGAGTGGACACACTCCAGAATCAAAACACTTCCTCCGCTATATAAGACAATACAACTCATGCTTCCAGATGACATCATTTGGAGCACACATAGAAAGTGCGCAATTCATGCCTACATGACCCCACCAAGACCGTAAGTAACATCATTTCCAACCCTTACATCTTGCATCTCCTAAATAGGGCACAGCAACGCGTGCCGGGTACAGCTAGTTGTCTATAAAGAGACAGAGTTGAAAGGGGAAGGGTATTTCTTGTCATCAGACACCCACCCACACTAATACACCATTTTAACTGCTATTCTCTATTCTATGGAATCATATAATTGATGGTTATAACCAGAGTGCTCAAGTGCCTTACCAGACTAAAATGCCCAGGATGTTATTGGGTGGAATTCAACTAGAGTTATAGGAAATATAATTGTGTAGTGTGAATGGGCATCTACTCAAAGAGCATTTGTCATATTACTCATAGGATGTCGTTGGAGAGAAACCAAAGAAACCAAGTATATTCTTTTAAACAAGGTCAAGAAGAAATGAAGGCTGTGGTTTGCTACAGGGTCTTCCCTCTGTCTCCTTCCACTGTAATAAGAGGAGTAATAAGAGGAGGGCCTACCTTGAAGTGCCATTCTGGTGATGCCCTCTTTTCAAAAATCATTTTTTTGTTTGGTATTCCAGCAACATGTTGAATTGTGACATGTATTAAAACTTGGGGTTTTTTTTATATTAAAGTCTTTGGTGACTAATTATTTCATCCTAATTTGAATTTGTATAGGCTTTAAAATCATACAAAAGTTTAATATGCTTTTGAAATATTTAGATTATTTCTATATTTCTAAATTCTTAATCACTTAAACTGGTTTTCTTTTAAACCATTCAGAGATCTTATGATATAGGGCATGATTTATTTTATTTTATTTATTTATAAGATGGTCTCAGGGAAAAATACATGTTTGCATCCAATTTAATGTGTACTGTTTACTCTTGCTTAAAAAGAGTTATGTGTCAGCAGAAGCAAATACGGGACAAGCCTAATTCACGAATCTGCTTTCTAGACAGGAATTACACGTTTTCCTTGCATTTCATAATGGGTTCTCCTTCTTGCTGGTTATACAGGCTCCCAATTCTGACATCAGCACAGTCATTTGCAATAGCCAGGTGCTTTGTTGGAGCTCTATGGCCTGCTAGGATCGGCTGAGATGATATGGAGGGTGAGGTTGATGGTCCAGCAGGCCTGATGCAGTTTCAGCTAGACACCAACATGGTTCAGTTGCATACATCTTGCCCTGACCTTTGCAGCCATTGTAGCCTTGCCCTATTACTCCCTTCATCATATCCCAGCTCATCCTTGTTCTTCTGCTATTACAAGTAATTCATCCTTTATTTCTTGTGTAATAAAGACCCTTGAGAGTGTGTGCAGAGGTTAAACACCCTTCAAATCTCCAAAATAGTTTCTGTTCCTCTATATAGGCTTTGACATTTCAAACAATGGAATACATTGGCCTGATGCAATCCTTTGTACATTTTATCCCCAGTTCTGTATATCGGGATAGTTTTTGCCTTCCATACTTTAGACAAAGGAAGTATTAATTCCAGCATCCACCTTTTATAGCCTTCAGAAGAAAGAATGGTTGCTCTTGTGTTTTTCACAGATTTTTAAGTGTTGAAATTACTGCCCCAGTAATTAAATGAAATTGCTCATTGTTCAGATGCTTGCAATTACTATTTATTCTCTGCTGCTATTGTCCTCCAGTGTGAGGAATTAATTTTTCAGAATCACAATTTCTTAGGATTTTACACTGCATTTTCCTTTGTATAGAGCTTTGATTAAAGCCACTATTGTTGCTTACCCTGACTGGTTTAATTTGTGGGAAGTGGGAAAATGAAAACAAATGTTATGGTGGATGAGAGAATGGGGCACCAGGCACTAAGTTTGTGGAAGAAGAGATGAAGGCAGCATATTTAGGTCTGGAAGCTGAAATACTCACCAACTTTCTGAAGGTGGCCTCAAATCATTCATAGAATATTCAGTATCCGTAGTTTGACAGTCACTGGTGAATGACAGTTAGCAGTGGAGGCAATCAACTTCCTGTCCTCCAACTTGTTCCAGAGATGCCAATCTAATCATTCTAACAGAGAAATTGTTTTCTGCCAAACTGTTTCCAAAATGACCTAAGTGGTCAGTGTAGACGTATCTTTAATGTATTGCACTCAGAGTACTGTTCTTAGATTGAATAGTCTGTCAGCCTTGGTCAGTTGGTCAGCCAAATGTTTTTCCATGTCAGATATGAAGAAATTAGGATCCTGTGTGTGTGTAAGGGGGAGTAATAGATGAACTGCATCTCTGGAGACCTTGGTTTTAATCCCCACTTGACAACAAAGTTAATACAAGTTACAGTTCACAACTTGATGGCAAGTTAAAACGTCAAAATGAACCAATGATGTGTAGTAGTTTGAGCACTGGATGCAGGGAAACCAGGGTTTCAATCTCTGCTCAGTCATAGAAACCCACTGGATAACCTTGGGCAAGTCACATAGATTCAGCTTCAAAGGTAACTGTAAGTCGGAATTAACTTGAAGACACACTGCAACAACAAATTATAATCGAAAGTGACCAAAAATAGAATTCTTACCTATTCTTAACAGTGTTTGAAGTATTGCTGAGCGTGCATGTGCACAGCATGAAACAGTGTAAAAATGCATAGTATCACTGTGGGATGGAATCATAAGCCCTTGGTCCCACAGAAGACCACTTGACTGTTTTTTGAAGTGTGTCGCTAATTTGTAAAACCATCCACCTGCATTTGAACCATACTTTAGCACTCAGTACTGTAAAGTGAAATAGAATGCCTGCCGAGGGGGAAAGCAATATATTTTATATTCTGTCACATCCTGCCTGCTTTGCTTTATGATGTTTACACTAAGGATAGCTTTTGGGTACAGAAATATGGAATCATCAGTTTCAAAGAAAGGATAATAGAGTCCTAGTTTTCTCTCCGGAGACATTTTTAAGCAATCTCTTTACGTTCTACCAGTGCTTTTGATGGCAGAGTTAGGAGATGGTGTTACATTTGAAAACAAGGTCCAAACGCCAACAATAACTGAACGTCATCAAGATTGACTACACTGAACTTGCTGTATGAGGCGAAAACCGATAAAATACTAATCCTATCACATGGGATTTTGCTCCCTGCTGGAACTAATCTCATTAAGTCAAAACCACCTGAGGCTTAAGAGAGACATACACTGCCATGAGAAATTATATTTATCCCAAACGAGTGAAGAAGATGGGAAATGTGTGTATTTTGCCATGGAAAGAATTATAGTTTATACCTTGCCTTTGCAGGCCTTGAATTTCCAGGGAAAGTTATTATGTAATCCAGCACTACAATTATATATCCTGACACTTTTTTTTGGTTCAACACCTGCTCAATTCAAATACTTTTTGTTCAAAAAAGCCTCTTTATAAATTAATTTCCTAAAGAAAAGAATGGTTGGAAACTAAAGCAAGCAAATTGAAAGAGATATACAAGGAAACCTTACCTAAAAACATTTTTTGATTTGACAGCAGTTTGTGTAAGAGAGTTTTTTTTTTAAAAAAACAACAACCTCAAACTTGTCATATTTTACTGTTACATTCAATTTTAAGATTGTTCAGTGAAAATTGGCTGTTAAGCTGGAGGTAGCATTTATTATTTATCAACAACTGTCCTAACATGCATTTTATGACTATTTTTGCATCTGTAATACAAACATATGGCCCATTTCCATCACTGTTGATTAAAATTATGATTAGTAATAGTAGTAGCACTACCATCTTTACAAAATACAGATGCTTTACAAAATACAAGACATACGTCTTGGCATTCAGCAGATTACATGTCCAAGTTCAGGACAGCCAATGCCAATCTGTGAATAACTTGGTGGCAGGAAATTTAGAATTCTCATGTTCCTCTTTTCCACTCCCACTTCTTTATGTAATTGCTCATTTCCCATCTTTTCCATCAACTCACATCCAACTGTTTCGCCTTTGTGGTTTCCTTCCCTTCACCCTTGATATCTCACAAGATGGGAATGGTTCTTAGAACACCTGCATGATGCCAATCCTCCCTATTCTTTCCTCAAATACAAACTCAGAACTTACCTTTTTCTGGGATGTCTTTCTCAAAATTGTAATGTTTACTGTATTGTGTGGATGAGGAATTTACATCCTTCAAGGTTCTGAAAGCTACATTTTCTTCTGACACTGGCCCTGCTGGCTGAAGTTCCCATGAGCTAGAGTCCAACGAGTAAGTTGTCCCAGATTCTACTCCTTCGCTATCTACCTAGCCTAGCCGTTGATGTCCATAATCATAGCATTTTTGCACCATTTGGTTTAGTTCTATTTTATGGGTATGCAATTTCATACCTCTCTTAGAATGTTTTTCCAGAGAAGCCTATTGGTTCCTTAGATAACTCTAAGGACCTCACCAAACAGATGACAGGATTCCATATGGTCATGCAATTCAATTTAAGATGGTATCAAGTTGCTATACATGGATATACATCATGTATGTAACTGAAATAACTTCAAGCTTGTGTCATTCACTATACTTCTGTCTGACCCTTTCTTCTAGCTCAGATTTTAGAGTATAAGAAGCTTGTCTATAACAGCCCTTTATCCAGGTGGCCTAGAAGTCATAACCGGATGTCCAAATGACATCCAAGAACTTTTTTTCTTAACACTGGGCAAACTGAGCTAGGTAGATTTACCCCTGCATTGAACATAGCTAGAGAATGCTCCAGTTTTTTCAAGCTACAGAAAATCCTTGAGTGTGGACAGCATGCGGTCTTCAAAGTGAACTGATCTGCTGTCCACATGAGCTGGCATGGCCATCCCCTTTCCCATGAATTTGGCAGCACAGGGGAGAGGGTATGAATAGGGACTATGTCTCTCTCATTGACATGGCATCCAGCTGGAGAGTTCCTGGCCATTACTGGACACCTTTGCTATGATCAGGGAAAAGTTGTGGGGAAAAATATATTCTGCTCTGTACTGGCCCTGCTTTTTTGGCTAGGCATTTGGGGCAAGGATTCCTTCTTTACAAGTGTCTGTCCACTGAAGGCACTACATCTTGGGTGCCAAGCTCACTTTCACTCAGGGTCACATCAACCTTATGGTTTTCTTCAAATGACCCTTTGAAATTTTAAGAAAAATTGTAAGAGCCTGCCCACGCTGCCAAGCACTGGCTACATTCTCTGTGATTGCTGCATTTGAAACTCAAAGGACGCATCCAGGGCTGCGGATGATGAGAATTGAAACCCAACAGCACTTGTGGAGGGGGAAAACTTGTTTTCTGCTGCTCTGGAGCCATCGTTTCAAATTGCAGGGAAAAAACATATTTCACCTAAACATTAGTAAGCACTTCCCGACAATTATCACACTTGTCGGTGGAATATGCTGCCTCAGATTCTGTTGGACCCTCCTTTTCTGGAGGCTTTTAAGTGAAGGATGAATAGGAGAGATTGGACTGTGCCTTCCTGCCTGGCGGAAGGGGGTTGGATTGGATGGCCCTTGGGGTGTCTTCCCATCCTAGGATTCTGTGTAGCTCCAAGATTGGAGAAAGGCTAAAGGATATTTTAAATTCAGGCTTCATATCTACACACCTTGTATCTGTTACTGAGCACAATTCAAAGTGCTGGCTTTAGTCTATAAAGCTCTATATGGTTTTGGTCCATCTTATTTGTCTGAACACATCTCCCTTTATGAGCTAGTTAAAATGCTAAGATCGGACAGAGAAGTCCTCCTCTCAGCCCCACCACCTTCGCAGGTGGTGGCCCCTTGGCTGTGGAACTCCTTCCAGACGAGATTAGAGCAGCCACCTCTCTCATGAGTTCAGGAAACAGCTGAAATCCTGGCTATGCAAACAAGCATTAAACGAATGATGGCAATATTTAAGCAGCTAAAGGAATAAAGATGTTAAAGGAATAAAGATGGGCAGTTAACTTTTTTGGACATTTTGTGACTTCAACCCATATTAACGTGGACAATAGTAGAGGGTGATGAAACATAAAATCTATATAAGAGGGATACATTTTCCTCAAATCTGCAAATCATTTCAGACAGTAGAGGTCCCTGTGGAGCACACAGTCCCTTTGTGCTATACCACATCCAGCCATTAGATGGAGAGGTAAGCTGCATATCTTAATATGCATGTGTTAGGTACCTTTTCTCCACTTTGAACTTGACAGTTTGCTTACATGTGTCTGAACTACACGAGTCAAATAAATTGACTTGGTGGTCCAGATTAGGCCCGTAAGCCTTGCATTTGACACATGTGTACTACATTTTTAATGACAAATCATCTCATGTAAACCATAGTTTGTCATTGCCTTGGAATGGTTAGTACTTGCTCTCCAAACTAGGATGGCAAGGCACCCTGAAACAAGCCTTGTAAGTGTCAATTCTTGGGTTAGTATTTCTATTTTGATTAAGAAATAGTTTTAGCCATAGTGAAAGGAAACATCAAGCTTCTACATTAATGGTGCCTCATTATTGTAAAAGTAACATTTTCAGAAGCCAGTTTCTTTAAAACACACTGAGTTAACAGCTCGCCTGTAGGAGTAGTAATTTGTTGGGAACAATCATTAACTAATTAAAGTAATAATAAATGAGAATGAGAAGCTAAAACTCATCCTTCTTGTCACAGTTTGATGGCTTATGACTATATGAAAAAAATGGGATGTTAAAAGTAAGTCATGGAAGCATTATCACTGATTTGGTAGAATTTTACAAAAGTGAATAAACCATTATTTCACTGTTTGGAGAACCAATCTTTCTCATGATGTCAGAGGGATGTAGTCTCAGTATGGCTCAAATGATGTTGGATGGGGTATGAAGCACATTTAGCAACCCCGTGTGATTTGAAGAGTGTAAAATTAAAGCAATTGAAAGCAGTCAGACCTCTAAGAGGCTTGTAATTACAGTCCTGTTGGAAGTCAGCATTGTGCCAGGTCATTTGACCTTCAAATTCAGTGATTTTAAAACTCACTATTTTTATGGGAGTTCTTTTTGGTCCAATGCATCTGCTGGGCATGTTGTAGAAGTATCTGTACCATATTTCACATATTCTAAAATGTATTTATTTGATACTTGTATGTATAAAGTGGTTGTCAAACCAGCCCTATGTATTGTAAAGTGGGATTTACCAAGAGTGAACCAAACTGTTGTATTGTATTGTATTTTTTAAAAAAGAAAAATCACAACGTTTGCAGACTTGGCATTCTATTAAATGTCCTTTGTCCAGTAACTGGCCACTTGGAGTGCCTCTGGTGTTGCTGTAAGAAGGTCCTCCATTGTGCATGTGGCAGGGCTCAGGTTGCATTGTAATAGGTGGCCTGTGGTTTGCTCTTCTCTACACTCGCATGTCGTGGACTCCACTTTGTAGCCCCATTTCTTATGGTTGACTTGTGCTAGAGAGCAGTCTGTTCAGCACCTTCCAAGTTGCCCAGTTTTCTGTGTGCTCAGGAGGGAGTCTCTCATTTGGTTTCAGCCGTTGATTGAGGTTCTGGGTTTTAGCCTGCCACTTTTGGACTCTTGCTTGCTGAGGTGTTCCAGCGAGTGTCTCTGTAGATCTTAGAATATTTCTTGATTTAAGTCATTAGTGTGCTGGCTGATATCCAAACAGGAGATGGGCTGGACAAGTCACTACCTTAGTCCTTTCACTATTGGTTGTTACTTCCTGGCGGATGTCAGGTGGTGCAATACTGGGTAAACAGTGTAATTTCTTCAGTGGTGTAGGGTGCAGACACCCTGTGATAAGGCAGCATGTTTCATTAAGAGCCACATCCACTGTTTTAGCATGGTGTGATGTGTTCCACACTGGCCATTGAACTTGGCAGAAGAGTAGCAAAGCACAAGGGCAGATGTCTTCGCTGTAAAGTGAGATGAAACCAAGGTTCCCAGTGTATCAATGTGTGAACCTGGATCTCCCGAATCTTAGTGCAGCTTTCCAACCAGTTTGGCATACAAGTCCATTGCTTTGTTCCAGCTAAGAATTCCAATAGTGTATTCCTAAAACACACTTGTGTCTCTCAGCTGAATATAAAGTTGAACCAAGCTTTACTCAAAATATCAAGGCTTAGGGCTTGTTTTACACCTACAATTTTCTCATAAAGGTAAAAACACATTTTGATTTGATACACTTTTGAGGAACTGCAGGGTTCCGTGGATCACAGTTTGAAAGCCATTTAGGACCTATATAGTAATAATACAAAAACTCTCTATATACAGTATATATTAATGGAATAACAAATGTTCATGATTTCATAGATTATGTTCCCCACAAGCCAGGGCAGAATGATCAACTTTATTGTGCTAAACTGTTGTGAATTTCTACTGTTGTCCTTGAAATTAGAACACTGGGGTCGATGGAAACATGAACTTGCTCCTGCAAAGCTATTACTGCTACTAGAAGTGTTGCACTGAATTATGTAGGACTGTGCTGAATGTTTCAACCTGTAAAGCTTTGCGATCATGAAGGATTTATCCCAGATGTACATTTTCTTACTTAACTTTTACTGATTTTTTAAATTCCTGTTTGTAACTTTTTGAATCAGCATTTCTGCTCTTTCTAAGGGCACATCAACACTGTAGAATTAATGCAGTTTGATATGACTGCCATGGCTCAATGCTATGGGATCCTAGGTTGGTGAGGCACCATTCTGGCAGAGAAGGTTAAAGACTTCGTAAAATGACAACTCACAGGATTCCTTGGCTGTTAAAGTGGTGTAAAACCACATTAATTCTACAGTGTAGATGCACTCTTGCTTTCAGTCTGGTGAGGGTCTCTGTGACTTTAATGGGTTTGTAGAAGCTGTAATTTCAACAGCTGTTGTTTGTCAGCAAATAAGTAATAAGCAACACCTGCTGACAGGCATGTAGCGGGGGGGGGGGCAGCCCTCCCACCCACCGAAATTCTCAGGGTGGTCCACAATAAGGCCTTACTGGTACATTATTTAAACTGTTACGTGTATTCATATCATGATCTAATCACTATGCTCAATATATCCCATATGCATGGGGGTATTGGGATAATGATACAAAAGATTTGCTAGGGTAGACCCTCTCTCACTCAGACTCAGCCCCCGAATCAAAATCCTGGCTATGGCCCTGTCTGCTGAAATCTCCTATGTAGTCATGAAAGGTACAGGAGACCTCTCTAGCTTTTATTCTGGAAAATCTTGAGGGGGAAAAAGGAGATTGATGAAATCCATTTCAGAACTTATTTTTCTGACTTGCGCCGAGGGTTTGGATTGCTCAGCTGTGGTAATAGCCTTTGGGACTGGCTTGGGATTATTTCCTAGCAAAGTTTCAGGGCTTGTGGGCTGGGGAGTTTGTCCTGGGATGGTCTTCCCTGTCAGAAAAGAGTGGCCAGTCAATGTCAGTTTGAACCAGATAGCCTTGGGGCCTGGATGCTCAGTTGCACCTGGGGCAAAGATGTAGGATTAAAAGACCCTGGCTTCAACTGAATTCCACATTTAGCAGGATTCAATACAGCAGTGGTTCTCAACCTGTGGGTCCCCAGATGTTTTGATCTTCAATTCCAAGAAATCCTAACAGCTGGTAAACTGGCTGGAATTTCTGGGAGTTGTAGGCCAAAACACCTGGGGACCCACAGGTTGAGAACCACTGCACTACAGGTTATGGAGTTTAAATGAGAGAGAGGGCCTTCTCAGTGATTGCCTCCTGGCTATGGGACTCCCTTCCTGGCAAGATTAGATCAGCCCCCTCCCGTCTGTCCTTCAGGAAGATGGTAAAGACCTGGCTGTGGAACCAAGCCTTAGGGGCAGTGCAGTGAGGCAGTAATAAGGAACCTACTCGGCTGACCGGAGCCAGCGTGGTGTCTTGAGATGTTTTAAAAAAGCTGATTTTGAAGTAGTTATGACCAATTTTAATGTTTGTGTATATTTATAGTTATTTTATGTCCCAGCATGGAATGTTTGCCGTTTGTATGTTGTGCTCTGCCCTGAGTCCCCTTCAGGGTGAGAAGGGAAGAGTATAAATGTTTCAAATAAATAAATATTAAATAATGTGCCCCTAGCTTAGCCCATCATCTATGCCTTGACTTCAGCATTTGAGCAATGTTCATCCCACTACGTAGTGATCAACAATGTTTATGAATAGTGAGCCATTCACCAGCAGAATCCAGTACATTGAAAGCTATTAATCTTTTGTAAATTTCCCCACAATACTCTCTCATATGGGAAATATAAACTCAAAGAAAGCAGACATCTTAAACCATCAAAGAAAGCAGACATCCTAAACCATCAGGGAGGGTTTTTTCAGACACTGATTTTGAGACAGGGAGAAAGAAGGCTGGGGGACCTAAACACGTTAATTCTATCAAATGGGCTATTCTGTCTAGCTGGCCAAAGATCTTTTTTCTTCTTCTGCAAAATTGCTTACCAATTAAAATCAGTGACATACAAGCAAACTGGGCAGAACTATGCCAGAAGATAATCACTGTCCCATGCTATTTGTATTTTGTCCAAATGCTAGTTTGTGTTTTACGATGAAGACAATATGGGCTAGAATGTGGACTCAATGGACTAGAAATAGAGACTGGCAAAGGGCAAGGTGGGGGTTGTGTGCCTCAAAAGCCATTTTCCAAATTAGGGGGAGGGGAAGCTAGATGTGAATGGGCAGAGGGGAGAGGGGAAAAACAGTGTTAGAGTGGTCTTACAGCAGAATCTCATTAAAACAGCTGTCAGAGTGCCTCTATTTTGCCCTCACCTCCTGGATTCCATAAGAGGCAACTGTCATTTTGAGTGAGCATCCTGCCAAAGAGGCATTTACAAATAAATGAAAAATGTCACAATAGATTTGGCTGCATGTCAGCTGTGTCACAAACGGTCTTTGTTACTTTCACTTTCAGATTTCTCAGGTGGACATTAGGAAATAGCTTTTGATGGTCCTGGACCTTTTTAATTTGACCTGGGTAAGTTCTTTATCTCTGACCTTTTGTTACGTTTTATGTGGCAATTTCAGAGCCACTGGGAAGGCAGTCTCCAGGCTCTTCCAAGACCCACCTAAGAAAAACAGTTAAGCTTGACTATTCTTCCAGCAAAATGTTACCAATAAGGTGACGGTTATATTTCCTTTTGCTTTGAAACCTTGCAGATATTATTTAGGAAATGTTGCATTGTACAGCTGTTTCTTGTTAAAAACAATTTTTGATAATTGGTAATTATTTTAGGTTGTATTTTCCTATTATAGTATGTTCTTCAACTTTGATACCAAAATACAAATTGAGTATCTCTTACCTGAAATGCTTGTGATGCACATTTTTCTGGTGTTTTGGACTTTTTGAATTTTGGAATTTTTTCATATTTATATAAATAAAAACGTAATGGTTTAAAAAGCCAAAAAATAAAATGTGCAAAATCAAGTATATACAGATATACACAAATATATACACACACACATACACAAATACACAAACCAGGTCATGGCAACATGTGGCAAGGGACTGCTAGTATGTACATAATGAGCTATTTTAGAGATGAAAACCAAGTCTAAACACAAAAATCATGTATGTTTCAAACATATACATGGCCTGATGGTAAACTCAAACACATTTTTAGTAATGTTATGCATGAGGGCAAGTTTGTGTACATTGAACCAACCAAAAGCAAAGATGTTGTAATCTCAGTCACCCATGTATCCAATTTTGGAATTCGGAGCATTTTGGACTTTGGACTGTTTTGGAATATTAGATAAGAGCTATGGAAGCTGTAATACCGAAGGGGCAAACTATATAGAAATGTTTTTAATCACAAAAGAATAGTGATTCATAAGTTAATATGCCTCATCTTTCAATCAAAGGAATTCCCAAGGTAACTTTAAAAAATTGAAAACAAAATAAAAGAATGAAAAATTCAATAGCAAATGAAATGGCCACAACAGCAAAGCAGGAGAAACACAGATTCAGTGAAACATCAACAGTACAGGATACAATGTATTGGCAAAGGCTTTTCGTGGTCAGAATCACAGGGTTGTAAGTTTTTCAAGCTGTCTGGCCATGTTCCAGAAGCATTCTCGCCTGATGTTTTCTCTGCATCTATGGCAGGCATCCTCAGAGGTTGTGAGGTCTGTTGGAAAATGGGGTTTATATATCTGTGGAATGTCAAGGGTGGGAGAAAGCACTATTGTCTATTGGAGGTAAGTTTGAATGTTTCAATTGGCCACCTTGATTAGCATTTAATGGTTTAGCAGTTTCTAGGTGTAGCTTCTTACTGCCTGGGGGAATCCTTTCTTGAGTTGTCCCCGATTGTTTCTTGTCTGGAGTTCCCCTGTTTTTGAGTGTTATTCTTCATTTACTGTTACAATTTTAGAGGGTTTTTTTGAAAAAAAAATACTGGTAGCCAGATTTAGTTCATTTTCATTGTTTCTTCCTTTCTGTTGAAATTGTCCACATACAGGATACTTTTTCCAAGACCCACTGAATTCCCTTTCTGCCTGAGGATAGGTGGAGAAGGCAACCCATTCTTGAAGGTCTCTTATGTCCCTTCCACACTGCCCTATATCCCAGGATCTGGGATTACCTTCTTATCCCCAATTATTTGGCAGTGTAGACTCATATAATCCAGTTCCAATCAGATAATCTGGGATTGGTTCCTGGAATAAAGGACACTGTAGATCTAGCCTTAGATGCAGAGACAGATGAATGTGCTGGTCCATTGATGTTGGAAATAGGACCTGCTAAAACTATGGTATGCTTTGAAAATATTAACTGTAAACTGTAGGGGTGTCACAAATATTTGAACTGGATTGGGATTGTGTAATAGCTGGTCTATTTTAACCTTTGTTTTAACCTACGTTTTTAACTTTTGTGTTATAAAGTTTTACCTTGGCATTTTAATGATGATATTTTTAATTACCTTTTAAATTAATCAAGTTTATTGTATGTTAGTTCACTATTACGGGAGTCTTAGGATAGTGATTAGTGTCTATTTGTGTACTTTTTTGTTTTTTGTCTTTAATGTTGATATGCTCAGTGGACTAATCAATAAACTGCTTGCTAGTTCCACAAACCCCATTTTCTCACATGGATGGAGAAAATAAGGATAGACATCTCCAAAGCTAGCATATTTATTTCCTCTTTAGATATCTCTTGGCTAGAATGATAGAATCATGTAATGGATAGGTGATTAACAAGTGAGAAACTGATGATGATGATAGTAGTATTTAGAATGATCTTCTACAGGGTTAAACTGAGCTAGGACTCGTGAAGCTAGAATGAGAAGGCCCTAGATTTGGATCCAATTTGCCCAGTGTCATTTGATGTTTGCCCCAGATGTTTTCAAAAAGAACCAATGAAAGCCATTTTTCAGATATTCATAGGCTGAACCATTTAGTACTGTAAAGTTTGACACTTGCACTTTCAATCGAGCTAAGAAACTAATTGGCAATCACTGCAGCTCCTTAAGAACTTATATGTCAGCAATCTGCCCCCTGTATTTTGGATCAGTAGCAATTTCTTCACGCTTACAACAGCCTTGCGAAACATGAACTGTAATAATCCAATCTAGAGTTTCCTGGGGGTAGGGATATTATTGTCAATTAAGTGGTCTTTATTTGTTTCTGTATTTATTTGTTTTCTTCATTGAGAAAAACAAATTGAACATTATCAGAATGTATTACCATCTCAATGGTGGTAATGGAGTCTTTGGGATGCTCATAATACAATCTCATGCATATTTACCCAGAAGCAAATCCCATTCTATTCTGTGTGGTTCACATCTCGGCAAGAATGTTTAGGTTTACAGTCTGAACTACTTATTATAATGCATAGAAACAGACTATGTTCATTTTTCTTTTAGCTTGTAGCTGCCTTATGTAGGGAAAATATTTTGCTGAGAGGAAAAAAACGTACACAAGTAATGCTCAGTTAACCCATACAGTCTTTTTTGTGGTAAGGGTACACTGTTCCTGCTGTGTTTTTAAGGATAATGCTGGATTTGAGTTTTAGATGGCCAATGGTATGTATGGCTCTTGGATTCCTCTTTCCTCCTTGCATTTTTAATATGGGAGTGCGTAATAAAGCATGTGAAGCTCAGGTGAAATGTGTGATATCTGTGATATTGCTGTGCTTTTCAAATAGCCATTTTCCCCCCACAAAAATAGCATATTCCATTTATAGCACTCTATTATTACCTCTATTATTTGGCAGCATATACCGATTCCTCTTCAGTTTTCCCACAGGGCCCGCCAGTTCCCATCCCATGATGTACATCTACTTTCAGTCGGGCTCCGTGGCAAAACTGATGCAGAACTGGTGTATCCTGCTGTGCCAGCAACACAAGAGGTGTTGCATAAAGATCAATGGAGTGAAGCTGGGTGGCAGGTGCTTCCCCCTGTAGAATGAGGTAAGGGGAAAGCCAGATGATGCGGGGCATGGGGCAACGGGTTTCCCCTGCTCCCACAACACATCACCAGATTCACCACTATCCATGGTGATTCCAGAGACAAGTGTGGTGAGATTCTTAGTGTGAAAGCATCAGGAACCAAAACAAAGAAATGACATAACACATTCAAATAGGCCTTCCACCACTCTATTCACAAAAGGATACGGCTTCTTAAAAAAAAAGTTAAGGTACAGAATTAACTTACAAAAATCTGAGCAGAGTGACAAAAGGAAAGAGCTGAGTCCATCCCAGAAGGATCTTAAAGAAACACTGGCCTGCTCTAGTTTCTCCACTACAGAATTTCCCTCGTAGCCAAAGGCTAAAGAGGGAGAGTATTTTGCCCCCTCCCACGGAGAAAGAGGAGGTTCTTGGAACCTCTGGGAGGCAAGGGGCGTGGCCTCCCTTTAGGAAGGCCAGCCTCCTGAGAGCTCAGTTGGAGCTCTGCACTCGGAGGAGACGGTCATCTCCTCCTTCAGGTGAGCTTCGGGCCTGGGGGAGCGGGGCTTTGCACCACCCACCCCCCTGCGCCGTGCTCCCCAATTTTGCCGGGGAACGCACGTGCGCAAGCGGGTCCCAAGGGGTAGGCTGGAGACGGGCTCCCGCTCCCCCCCTCTGCCGCGTTGTGACCCCTTGGGCCCACTTTTTCGCGCTGCCGCCGCCGGGCCTTGCTGGCTCGGGCGGCGGCGCAGAGGGCTGTAAACGGGGCGGCCTGCCTCCCCACCAGGGCGCGCTGCCGGCGTTTGGCGGGGAGCGCCCCCCACCTCCGCTTTCAGCTGCCACTGGTAGGGGCCAGCGTTCGGCCCCGGGCAGCAGCTTCAGGCCTGTTTTTTCGTGCCGCCGGGCCCTGTAGCTGAGGTGGCTCACCTCCGCGCCAGGGGAGCGCCCCCTCATGCTTTCCCCTCTTTCCTGCTGCCGCTGGCTGGTAGGGGCTGTCGATTGGCCCTCGGCGGCAGCGGGCTCAGTTGGGCGGCCGCTGCCGCCTCCAAACAGAATTGCCGTTTTTGGCGCCGCACGTGGCTTGTTCGCCTCCCCGCATGGCTTGCTGGTGGGGAGGGCGTCCTTGCGGGGGAGGGGAGTGGGAGGCCAGATGGCTTGGAATTCCACGCCCCCCCCTTTTTGGCTTATTTCATACTGTTGGCTGGCAGGTCCCAGGCTAAATTTGGCCTGCATTGCCCTCCTAATGGGCCATTACAATGCGGCCTAGTGCCATGAGGCGTCGGACTATGGTTTCAGAAACCAGGGTTCGTGGCCCACTAAGACCCTAGGTGTATTTTGCTGAAAGCCTTCCGCCGTCGCCCACCCCTCCTCGTTTATTGTTGGCTTACCCCCTTGCTATTGCCTGGGGCTGCCATCTTGGCCACATGGCACCTACCCTACATGGGTGAATAGCGACCATTTTGGCAGGCTCGGACTGGGTCGGAGCGGCCATTTTGTTGATATAGGGAGGAGTAAGGGGGGCACTAAGGTGGACAAGGATAGGACAATGAAATGAGAATTAATTAATTGACATTGTTGATTAATGGAAAAGGTTACAATTAATTATAATAATAATAATAATAAAATATATGCATAAATAAATAAATAAATGTTGGATAATGGGAAATGGTTATATATATTATATCAGGTTTCCTAAAGTTAAATAATGAAATATCTCATTGAATGTTGAATGAATTACTAAAAATATTTACATGTAGATTAGACTGGTAGCAACAGGAGATATCCAGTTGATCTATTGTTATATGCACATTATGCCAGTTAAAATGTTAATAAAAAGGAAATAATAGTATTATTGGGAATGATAATGATCATAGCCGGCAAGAATAAAATACAGACGGCATGGAATACACATATAGGTGTTCCTGTATATGTGCACGCTTATGTTCAGTCAGACGCATGCACGCGTTGGCTTGATGACATTATACTAATAAGAACGATACATCTGATATTTCAAGCAATGCGTTTAGTAGTTCACCTGGGTCATTGTTAATTTCAACTCGGGAGTGAGCCCCTTGACACTTGTTATAGCTCACTGTTGACCTGTGGCAGACAACGTTAGCAATTGAGTTAATAATTTCAAGCAATGCATTTTCTCATGTCACCCGGGTCATTTTTTAATTTCCAAACTTGAGGAGTGAGCTCCCGACACTTGGTATAGCTTACTGTTGGCCTATGGCAGACAACGTTAGCACTTGACTTAATAATTTCAAGCATTGCATTTATCCTTTCACCTGGGTCATTTTAATTTTCAACTTGGGGAGCATGCTCCCGACCCTTGGTATAACCTATGGTTGACTTATGGCTGGCAACATTAGCAATTGAGTAATAATTGCGAAGCGATGCATTTATCATTTCACCTGGGTCATCTTAATTCTCAACTTGAGGAATAAGCTCTTGACTCTTGGTAGCTGGCTGGTGGCCTATGTTTGACAACATTAGCAAGGGTATTACTGATTGCAGGCAATGCAGTTATCATTTCACTTGGGTCAGTTTAATCTTCAACCCGAGGAGCGAGCTCCCGACCCTTGGTATAGCTTGCTGTTGACCTATGGCTGGCGACATTTAGCATAAAGTCACTAATTTTAAGCAGTGTATTATTATTTCATCGGGGTCATTCTAAATTTCGACCTGAGTTAGTTCCCTACCCTTGGTATTAGCTTGCCGATGACACGTCTGTCAACATTAAGCAATCAAGTTGCTAATTTCAGCAATGAAATTGTTCTTTCGCCGGTTAATTTGAGTGAGCTCAACCCTGGGTAGGGCTTACTGTTGACCTACTTTGGTCTGTCAGCATTACGAATTGAGTTATTAATTCCAAGTAATATATTGGTTTTTTCACATGGGTCATTTTAAATTTCAACTTGAATTGAAAAATTTAAATTAAGTGAGCTCCCGACTCTTGGTATAGCTTACTGTTGACCTATTTTGGCAACATTAGCAGTTGAGTTACCAATTTCAAGCAATGTATTTATCACTTTAACTGGGTCAATTTTCAATATGAAGGGGGAGCTCCCGACCCTGGGCATAGCTTACTGTCGACCTACGCCTGGCAACTTTGGCAATCGGGTTATTAATTGCAAGCAAGTAGTTATCATTTCACCTGAGTGGGGAAATACAGTTTCTCCAATGGAGATACGTTCTCTTAGCCCTAATTCGGCTAGAGAGTAAAACACATAACCGCTTCCTTAAAAAGGCTGTACTGTCAGGCCTACGAGTCACACTCTCCTAGAGGGAGTCCGAAAACGGTTTTTTTGTTTATACAGAAGGTTAGTCATGGAGGTCACGCCCTCTCAGCCCTATAAATGGCTGCAGAGTTTGAAAAGCGTGTCATCTTTAAACATAAGAAGATTAGTCGTTTAAGTCACACCCTCTCAGCCTTATAAAGGGCTGGGGAGTTTGGAAAGTGCGTATTCTCTAAAAACATAAGAAGATTAGTCGTGTAAGTCACACCCTCTCAGCTTGATAATTGGCTGGAAAGTTTGAAATGCGTTTCTTCGTTAAAACATAAGATTAGTTGTTTTGAGTCACATCCTCTCAGCCTTATAATGGCTAGGGAGTTTGAAAGGTGTGTTTTTTCACTGGAAATTATAGGAAGATTGGTTATTTGAGGCATACCCTCTCAGCCTTATAATGGCTAGGGAGTTTGAGAAGCGTGTTTATTTAAAACATGAGAAGAGTAGCCATTGAGGTCACACCCTCTTAGTCTTATATACGGCTAGGGATTAACGTTTGAGTCATTCCCTCTCAGCCTTAAAAAACCAGCTAGGAAGTTTTAAAAGCGTTTTTTCTTTAGAACACAGGAAGACTAGTTGTTTGAGTTACACCCTCTCAGCCTTAAAACGGCTGGAGAGAAAAAAGCAAGTTTTCTTTAAAGTATAAAAAGATTAGCTGTTTAAATTACACCCTCTCAGCCTTAAAAACAGCTGGAGAGTTTGAAAGCTTAATTTTTATCTATAACATTAATCGTTGGAGACACACCGTCTCAGCCTTATAAAATCGGCTGGGGAGTTTTAAAAAAAGCATGTTTCCTTTAAGACATAAGACTAATCGTTTGAGTTATATTATCTCAGCCCAAAAACGACTGGAGAGTTTAAAAATCGAGTTCTCTTTAGAACATAAGTAGATTAATTGTTTGAGTCACACCCTTTCGGCCCAGGATAAACGGCTGAAGAGTTTTTAAAACGGCGTTTTTCTTAAAAACAGATGATTAGTAGTTTGAGTTACACCCTCTCAGCTTTAAAACGACTGGAGAGTTTGAAGGTGCGTTTCCTTATAATGGAAAATCAGTCAGTTGAGTCATTCCCTCTCAGCCTTTTCGGCTGTGGAGTTCAAAAACCGCTTTTTCTTAAAACAGATGAAGGTTGGTCATTGGGGGGCACATCCTCTCAGCCTGACGAACGGTTCGAGATTGAAAGTGTGTTTTCTTTGCAATATTGGAAGATTTGTCATTAAGTACACACTCTCAGCTCTATTAAATGGCTGGGGATTTGGAAAACACGTTTTCGTTTACATTATAAGAAGATTAGTTATTTGAGTCACACCCTCTCGGCCTTATAAAAGGCTGGAGAGTTGGAGAAGCGCGTTTTTCTTTAAAACAGAAGAACATTACCCGCTTGAGTTGCACCCTCGCAGCCTTATACGGCTGGGGAGTTTATAAAAAAATCCTTTTAAACAGATGAGGATTAGGCATTTGAGTTGCACCCTCTCAGCCTCGTGTACGGCTGGGGAGCTTGGAAAGCACGTTTTATTAAAACAGAAGACAATTAGTTGCTGGTGTTACACCCTCTCAGCCTTAAAAAGGGCTGGGGAGTTTTGAAAGCACCTTTCTTTGCATTATAAGATTAGTCAGTGAGTTACACCTTCTCAGCCTTACAAATGGCAGGAGAGTGGTAAGCGCGTTTTCTTTACAACATAAGATTGGGCTGTAAGTTGCACCCTCTCAGCCTTATATATGGCTCGAGAGTTTGAAAAACTGTGTTTCCTTAAAGCAGAGGAAGATTAATTATTTGAGTTACACCATCTCAGCCTTATACGGCTGGAGAGTTTGAGAAGCGCGTTTTTTCTTTTAAGCAGAAGAAGATTCGTCGTTAGAATTACACCCTCTCAGCCTTATATACGGCTGGAGAGTTTTAAAGCGCGTTTTTCGTTGAACCAAAGAAGATTAGTTGTTTTGAGTTACACCCTCTCAGCCTTAGAAATGGCTGTGGAGTTTGTAAGTGAGTTTTCTTCAAAATATAAGAGGAATAGTCATTTGAGTCACACCATTTCAGCCTTATTAATGGCTGGAACGTTGGGTTATGTAGTTCAGCCGTGGCTGATGCGTCCAGTATATACAATGGATGCTCGTATGGTAATTATTACCCATTGGGGTGTCAGTCCTTTGTGGCTGACACTTGGATGACCACCTTCACTGTTTTACAGTAATGGTCATCGGGTAGAAATGGGAGCTCAGGAGAGTCCCTATTGCCAGCACTTGACTCCGGCCCCTATTGGGGTTTTTTTAGGATCTGAGGGAACGACAACAAAAGAAGCCAGCGGTAGGATGTTCCCTTGCGTCGTATGCACAGCGAGTACCCCAGGGTGTGGTAGCAAACTGGGTGGTATTGATCGGAGCGCTAGACTCAAAGTCATATCACAGGCTACACAGTTTTCATTAATTGGCAGACAGAGCCCGAGGTCACAATCCGTGAGTCGGCCATCGACCCACAGCCCAGTTGAGTGGGAAGTGTGAGGATGGCTTAATAAGGGGCATGTGGGTGAGTCGGGCCTGTCTGATGGTAGTGACCAGCCGTCAAGGGGTCCTACATTTCATTTTGGCCAATATTTGGGCCTTGACTCCATTACCTTTTGGAATGGAGTGGTAGACGTGGTTTGCGGCAAACTTGCATTCACGGTCCTTACCCCCTGTTGGTTTGAAGCTCTAAGCTGATACTGGCAGAGTTCTATCCACATCTAGGGGGAACGGCTTTGGCTTGCGGACGGGCAAAGCGTCTTACAGGCCCGAGCAAATTCATACTGTTTGGCTGGCATGGCCCCACATACACATCGTCCGGTCCGCCAATATGCCATCTTGTTGGCGGTATGGCGTGTGGAGATGTGAGAGTCCTCATAAAATGGGGAACAAGGATGGGGCCATGCGCTCAACAGTACGGGGGGTAGCACTCTACCTCCTTTATCCAGGGCTCGCTACAATGCTTTGTTTGCTGAGCGGTTGGATCGTAATATCGGAATTGGGCAACGTTCCGTTTATCTAACATAGGATAGGGGGTGTTAGGAGTCTCGGTGGGCGATGGGGACTAGGTAGACACCTGTCCCCAATCTGTGGCGGAAAATAGCTAGGGAAAGCCCATAGTCGGTGTGCACCTAAGGCACCTCCTTCAGGGGTGAGGGCCATTAAGTTAACATTCACCTCAAAGTTCAAGTTGAGGGGTTAACGAAGTGTAATGGCCCTGGAATGAAAGAGGCTGATCTCAAGATCTCGAGTACAGACCTCTCATTCATTTCCCTAAAAGGGGTTGCCCTGGTTGGATAATCAGGGAATCCAGGTGTTTCGCCCGAAATTGATATCGTTAGCCGAGGGGGCATGATACCCCGGCTAGAATACACCTTGATTCCTGACACCTTCTGAGTTAGACTTAAGGAAATTTAAATAGGTAACTTTAAATAAAAGTTGCTCAATTTGAACCCAATACTTTGTGTGTCGTCTCTTTTGTTCAGGGGTTGGAGGGCAAAGGCAAATGACCACAGTGACTTTTCGGTTTCTCTTCAAAGTAGAAGCAGAGATGCAAAGGGTTGGTTCCTCTTTTATGTTCACTCCGGACAGACTAAGATCTCATCTTTTCCCATTTTACTCAGCAAGTTTTTCTGATAACCTTTTAAATAAGAGCTAAGTGATTACTCTATGAGTTACAGTCCTTATAATGACCCATGGATAAGTCGATCTATTTATGTGTGTAGTAGTAGTAGGTTTTTTTTGTGGGGACAATTTTGACTAAAATTTCTAGACTTATAGAAGAATATATACAACATGCAAGAATTAATCACACATGTTCCTTTACTTATTCTCTCTGTGCTTTTTATATAGAGTTGCATTTTTATGGACAAATCTGCACTGGGCAACTTTTTGTCCAGTAGCTAAAAAAATGTTAGCAATTGAAAGCTTACCTCTGATACATATTCAAGACTCTTCTCTATGAAATCATTGGAAATACTGGTTTTTCTGTGATGCACATCTGTAAGTTCCTCAACAGAAGTAGTTGACATTTTTGCCTGATGTAGACTGTCTACATTCAGTTCAGGAATGTGGAAGTGAACATTATGGAATATGCAGGTGCACTGTGTGTGGAAATATGCCCTCTGTCATTTCATAGTTGTAAAATGTGAAACATGTGGCCATGCAATATCAGAGTGTGGCTGAGAGGGCAAAAGGTATTAATGGGAATAAAAGACAAGCTAGGAGGGCATTGATTTGCTTTTGCCTGAGTCTACTAGGAAGGACAAGGTTGTGCCTTTCCTCCCCTCCCCCCCCCCCCGGTTCCGAACTGAGTTAATTGCCATTAATCACAAGTTGCATAATACAATTAATGCATCGTGCTATATGCAAATATTTATTTCATACTTCAGTGTAGGATCTCAGCCAATGCACTAATATTTCAGCTAAAAAACATTGAGCTTAGTCATTATACTGGTAGTGTAATTGGTGGTGATGTCCCTGTATATAAATCAGGGATGAAGAACCAATTTCTCTTCAGAAGCTTTGTAAAGGATTGTGGGACTTGTAGGCCAAAGTGCTAAATGGCTAACAACACCTCAATTGCTTCTCTAAACCATAAAAGCGGGACAAAGAGAGGCTTCTTTCATGGGAGTAAAGCATGGCAGCCAGGTGCCATGATTGGAAAGGTACTTGCTCGAAAGGAAGCTTATTCAGATATGTGGGATTTTTACTTTCAAGTGACTGCATTTGGAATCTGCATAACAAACGTACATCTTGTGCTGCAATTGCTGCATTTTTAGATTGCTTATTTGATCTTGTCAATTAATGCTCATTTTAAAATGCTTGTTCAAGTATAATTTTTAATTGCTCATAAAATGCATTTTAAATGCTTTTATAGTAACAATTTGGTTTTAACAGCCAATTATTCCTTCCAAATAAAGTGTTAATAGCTAGAAAGGACCAGGGAAATGCTTCTCAGTAACTTGAAATGAGTATCTGTAAGTGGATTCCCTTGATAGTCAGAAATTATCTCTTGCCTTTTGCACAGATAACTGTCCTGCGCTGTATATTGCTGGATCTATTTTTGAAAATGCAACATTCACAAAAATTACAGATGCTTCATTCATTAAAAAAGAGAGATGCAGGCCATACAACCTCATCTCTTACCCTGTTTCTACATTGCACATAAAAAGAGACTAAAGCAATGTGAAAGGGCTGTAGAATATCTACACATTGCATAAACAAAATGAATCAATTGAAAGCCGTGTGTATAACCCAAAGGGCATCCTTTTAGAGTGCGTAAAAATCATAAAGCACACCCCTGTTGCCAAGTATGAGGAATCCTATTGCAACTTTCATTCATTTATTGTTGGTTCTGACTCCAATTTCAACCATAAGTCACTGGCAGTCATGTTCACCTTGCCCTTATAAATGAGCAGATTGATGAAATGGGACAATTCACCAGTAGGAATTTGTCTGCTTGATTCCTATCATTTGTGCATTGTAACCTTGCTTAGGGATTAGGGAACACTGCCACTTTAGATTTCACTATATTGTACTAAAAATAAAACAACAACCTCAGGTTTTTTCCCATTTGGAATATAAAGAAATTTCCAGATACTGGTAAGTTCTACAATAAGCAAGCTAAAATAGATATAATTTCCCCCATTTCCACTTGCCGAATTCAGTAAGTGCAGTTATTGCCAGTGTTAAGGATTAGGCCCCATCTACATTGCCATATAATGAAAAAGAAAGTTTTTATTTTTCTTTTAACACTTTCTTTTGAAGAAAGTGTTACTCCTAACGTAAAGATTCAAAGGCCACTGAAATAATGCAGTCTTCAATGCACACCTGGAATGTCAAAGAGTTGGAGCTATCATGGCCTTCCCTGTAGAGAATTTAACAGTTGCAGTGCTGTCTCAGAGAATGCCTGAACACATGTACTCATCTCTCTAAACTCGGTTGTGGGACATGGATCAATCCCCTTTCTAAAGATCTGAGGGTACGTCCAGACAGCAATTTATTGTAGGTGAAAATGGGTTAAAGTAACCTGTTTTTGTCCATGTTGCTGTCCTCACGTGTGGCCAAAAGATGCAGGCTTTCCCAGGGGTTGATCCCATGCTAGCACAATAACTACTGCACAGGCATGGGGCCAACCCAAAAATTGTCCCCAAAGCCCTTAAAATAAAAATAAAAACTTACTAGGTTGTGCCATCGCACCCGGTCTGTAAACATCCAGGGAAGGGCAAGGATGTGGTCTCTACACCAAGGGATTGCTTCTTGAATTCCTTTAGAGACTTGGGGCTCCCAAGGACCAAGCTGGACACTATAGATAACTCAAACAGGCTTTATTATACACAAATGAGTTATCTTAATCAGGCACTAAACTTGGTTCCCCAAAGGGATAAAAGAAAATATACTTTACAGTCTCTTAGTTGCTTGGGTCCTGGAAGCTTCAGCCGGATGGCTCTCCAAGTCCTCTCTTTGTGGCCTCGAGGTAAGGACACTCTTAGCCCGTTAGATGGCCTATATTGAAGGCACAAACCTTCCTCTGGGTGCCAACTAACTGGTCGAAGGTGCTTGGGGCTCTTCAGTGCTACCCAACCTTCTGATATGCTGGGCTTACTGCATGAGTTCCAAGGAAAATCTATCTTGTGTTAGAAGATGGTTTGACCAAGGGCTGGCCTGGCAAACCTTCACTCATGTCCTTTTCTGGAGAGATCCAGTAAAACTCTGAAAGAAAATGGCTAGATTTCCAAGTCCCTGGGAAAAGGGGCTGAACAAACTCAAATGGGCTCTGTTAACAATGATTGACAGGTATTGGGGACTAATCAATGCAACCAATACCTTTGCAAGCAGTGCAAAACTAAACAGGATTGCAGAAACACAACATAACAGTGCAAAAGCTTATACACTCGATGTTTCTCATGCAAGTGGCACTTGCTGCACCGTCACACAGGTGCCATGAGTCCACTCCTGCAGGCCTCCTAGTATGTAGAAATTATGCTGGTGGAGGTGAGGAGAGTAGGAGCAATTTTCCTCCTCCATTACCTCCTAGTGCAGCGTTTCTCAACCTGGAGGTCGGGACCCCTAGAGGGGTCGCGAGGGGGTGCCAAAGGGGTCACCAAAGACCATAAGAAAACACAGTATTATCTGTTGGTCATGGGGGTTCTGTGTGCGAAGTTTGGCCCAGTTCTATCATTTGTGGGGTTCAGAATGCTCTTTGATTGTAGGTAAACTGTAAATCCCAGCAACTACAACTCTGAAATGTTAAGGTCTATTTTTCCCCAACTCCACCAGTGTTTACATTTGGGCAGATTGAGTATTCGTGCCAAGTTTGGTCCAGATCCATCACTGTTTGAGTCCACAGTGCTCTCTGGATTTAGGTGAACTACAACTCCAAAACTCAAGGTCAATGCCCACCAAACCCTTCCAGTATTTTCCATTGGTCATGGGAGTTCTGTGTGCCAAGTCTGGTTCAATTCTATCATTGGTGGAGTTCAGAATGCTCTTTGATTGTAGGTGAACTATAAATCCCTGCAACTACAACTCCCAAATTACTAAATCAACCCCCCCGAACCCCACCAGTATTCAAATTTGGGTGTACCAGGTATTTGTACCCAACTTGGTCCAGTGAATGAATGAAAATACATCCTCATATCAGATATTTACATTACGATTCATAACAGTAGCAAAATTACAATTATGAAGTAGAAACAAAAATAATTTTATGGTTGGAGGTCACCACGACATGAGGAACTGTATTAAGGGGTCACAGCATTAGGAAGATTGAGAACCACTGCCCTAGTGCATCATTTCTATGCACCAGGAGGCATGCAGGAGAGGCCTTATTTTTATTTTAAGGGTTTGGGGGGTTGGGAAGGGGGTGGATGCTCTCCTCACTCATCAAATACTTTGTTTACCCACTTGATTGTTACCCACCTTGTTTACCCAAGTCTCACTCTATTTTTAGATATTATTCCAAGCTTCCAATGTCCATTCATGTTAAAAACTTATTCTTTTTGGTCTGGACAAGGGGGCTCACACCCCCAGAGGCAGGCACAGCAACAAACCTTAAATTTTGAACCCCAGCTGCCCCGGTCTGTGATGTCAGGAGGAAGTCTCAGCCAATGAGAAGGCAGATTCTAAGAGACCAGCCAGGATGGGTGCAGGAGGTTTGAATAGCTGCCAAACTGAATAAAATGTGCTCCATTTTTCTATATGAGTTATGTCAGTTCTTTCGGCGATTACACTGTTCTGTCATTTATCTGGCTAGGCGAATAAACCTGGTCATGTTTTTTTCTGGTTTTCAAAATAGTATGGGTTGCCAGGCAGCTGACCTATACTGCTTCCTGGTGGCGGATAGCTATTTTCAGTAACATGCGGCAAAATGCAGATCTGACATATGGCTGAATATTTCTCCCACACTGGCAATGGGGGAACATATTTTACCAAAGGCAAAGTCAAGTGACTGACTAGCTCACTGAAGGGGCACATTTGATAAGTTGTATGGTGGACAGTTGTGTCCTCCACTTTCTCCACTTCCTTACCACAGCTTCCTTTGTTATCTGTGTTTGGAAACTGATTCATTCTGCCTAATGGTAGGGTTGATCCTGCTGCTGGGCTTGACACCTCCCTACAATTAATCATAGATGGATGATCTGAATCTTGCAGACACTGATCTAACACCTCCACCTCCCACTTTCATTTCCTGCTATTTCTAACTAACCTTTAAGAATAGGGCCGTGGAGCATCCTGTATTATAGAGATGGATCTACCTGATCAGAAGCGAACATGTCCCTTATTGTTGGTCAGGGCAGCGTCAAATCTTGCTGAAAGTTAGGAGTTATGAGGCATCGATTGTACTTGCCGAGATGGAATAAGAAAGCAGTGAAAAAGAACTTCAATAAGATCAATTATGATTTAGCTATTAATCCTTAGGTTATATCCTCTTTATGTTGAGATCAACCCATCAAACTCAGCTATCCTGGGTAATGGTCAGGAATTATGGGATTCATGGGACTACAAGCTTCTCCATCTCTGGTCTAGAGTAGACAACTATGGCTCTCCAGTTTTTCAGCTGCAGATCTCAGCATCAGTTACCATTACTTATTGTTTAGGATTGTTATGCTGCGACTAGACAACCCCTTAGAGGTATATAGTTATCCACCTATGATCTTGAGTAAATCAATGTGAGAATTACACAAACACACACACACAGAGAGAGAGAGAGAGAGAGAGAGAGAGAGAGAGAGAGAGAGAGAAAGGGTGCCCTGTTTCCTGCATGCAAGGCATGAATATAGCATACAACCTCATTATTTTCAGTATTATCAGCATAGAACACCCAAATCATTGCTCTAATACCAAATATACATGTAATTGCAAGCTGTTGCATTGAATATAATGATGACTTGAATTTCTCAAGTTAGCACTTTTTCTGAAGCTTTGTTTTTTTAAAAAAAAATCCCTAAAAAGATGCAGTTTAAAAGGTTCCATAATGCAACATGTTTAAAAGACCATAAGGCAACACAATATTTTCATTAGAAGTGGTAGTTATTTATTTTCCTATTGGGTATCATGAGTAATTAAAAGGAACCATAACGTAATCCTTTAGCTTTGCATATTAATTCCAAGGAGAGGTGCATTAATCTTCTCTGATTGCATGCTAATTCACAGCTCAGCATGGTAATACCAGAAGGCTATAAATTAATCCTGCAGAATAATATAAGGATCCACACACACATATATCATGGCTCCTTTAGTTACCATAAGATTGAAATAAGACTCTGAAACAAACTACATAGTCTCCTAATGGTGTTCCTGACATAAACATAATTGAAGTTACTGTGGACTTTATTGTATGAAGACACTATTTCATAGCAGTCACACTATAAATATAGCAGATGCATACTGAGATGGGCATCTTAGGTATTGCACTTGGATCCACACAATTGCATGAATGCAGCAAGCCATGATTCTGCAATAGTACTTCTGCATACCCTTATAAACCTAGTTTTTACATTTCCGCAGTTACACACACACACATACACACACACACACACTTTAGAGTAATTTTTCAATGTCAACTATGAAAAAAGCAAATGTAAATATATAAATCTGTCTATTAGTGACAATATCTATATATACATGTACCCATACATCCATCTATTTATGTATTTTCTAAGATGCCCCCCCCCAACCCCAAATACTGGATGGGATGTTGGGGGTGGGGGGTTGACCCTGGTCAATGTTAATTGGAATTCGTCCTGCATCCATGGAAAACTTCCAGACAGCATTGTGAACCCCACTAACGATGGATCGGGACCAAACTTGGCACAAATCCCCCACCACCACCACCAATGACCAAATTTACATACTTGTGAGTTTTGGGAGTGGGGGGAGGGCTGACCCTGGAAAATGGAGGATGTACTTCACCCACATCCAAAGAGCACTGTGAACCCACTTGAGATTGATCTGAACCAAACTTGGCAGACATACTCACCATACCAACTTTACATACTGATGGGGTTTGGGGGGGGGGGTTACACTGGATGATGGGAATTTTAGTTCACTCACAACCAGAGAGTACTGTGAGTCCTACTAATGATAAATTTGGACCAAACATGGCTTACATATTCATCATGACCAACTTCAACTAAGGGTCCATCCAGGCAGCCCCTTTTTGCAGAAACTTCTGCAATAAAAAGGGGATTGTCCAGATGGCGTTTTTGCCAGTCCCACATTAATTCGAATTAATTTGTTAGTGGATTTATTTCATGCCTTCTTTGAAGGCGCAGGATAAATCCAGTACTTCCGGGTCTGGACTGCAGAAACCATTCCCTCAATTTACTGGGCTAACTAAGCCCAGTAAATTGTGGGAATACCCATCCTCTCCCCCCAATCCTCCAGACCCCTTAGAAAGGTAGTAAAACTTACCAATCCTCCAATAGAAACCTGGGATGCCTCTCCCGGCACGTAGAAATGGTGCACCAGGATAACAGGAGGGAGGAAGGAGTGGTTTATAAAAAATATTTTCTTCATATTGCATTTTCAATGTATGCTTATTATAAGCCACCCAAAAACTGGGTGAAGCATTGGCGAACTACAGAAATTAAACATGCCGAAAACAACAGCAGTCTAAATTGCATTATTGACAAGATAGCCATGTTCAGGGTGATCCAAAACATTTTGAGGCATAGCAACAAAGAGAGACATAAATAATTCCTTAGTTCCAACCAGAAGAAACCAAATGAGCTAATGATAATTGGTATGTTAACATTTATGTAACTTCCAGTAATTTAATGGGGCTATTCTAGTATGGAGTAACACTTGATTTGGGGCAGGCCCTCAACTGCAACTTTGAGTCAAATTACAACTTTGAGTCAAGTTACTGAAGTCCAGTCAATGTATTTGAGCAACTTGTCTCAAATCAACATGTGTTTATTGTTGCATAAAGGTTTATAATATAAGACCGGTGAGATAAATATTCAACATCAGTCATTCAGTGCTCAGACAATCTATCTCCTTTACCTGAACATGGTTTTATAGATTTAAACATGAAGAACATGGGTTCTTGGGGAAATGGTTAGCTTATATTCATGTATATGTCTAGCCCATATGCATACTTTGTACATTTTACTTTCCCATAAACTTCCCCTGTTGTTCTTTCTCCTCCTTTCTCATCTTTCCTTTCCCCATTCCCTTTTACAATCATACCTGAGAAGATATTGTGGACTCTGAAGTGGTTCTCTCCTTTCCTCCAAAAGCAGAAACCAAAACCTAAGCATCCTCCATCATTTATTAAAAAAAAGGAAGAAGACATAACCATATGTTGCAACAGCAAGCAAGAGGAAACAGCTGTTAATCCCAGGAGATCTTGCTCATTTTAGCATTGCCCATAGACAACGTGAATTTGTGTTGGAGTGCAATTGAAGCCTTATGTGTGGGAGATAGCCGATTCATATAAGCATGCAAATGAGAGGCACTGGGAGTGGAAGATCTTGCCCATAAAAGTTGGTTTAGGGCTGCTACAAAGTAGGATTTAAATACATAGACTGATTGATTGGAAACAACCCAGTGATCATGCCATTCATCATTTTGATGTACAAATGATTTTGTACTTTAAGGATGGGAAACAGAAGGCAACAGAACTCTATAGACTTTTAGTCAGGGCTGCTTAAATTATACATTCACTCTAGGGAACTAGGGCTTTTGCCCAATGTTTTACTATGATGAAAGTGATGGTGATTATGATTATCCTGTTTCTTTCCTTTTCTCTACGGGACCCATTACTAGTCCAATCTTTAAAATCTTTCTGTTTTAAAAGCCCCTCTAGATTAAAAAAAAGAGGGATCTCCTTGGAAAACCTCTTCACATGGTCCTTTTGGGCCATGCTGTTGCACCGGCAATTGCCAGCAAAAATGAAGACGTGTGGGGAGGCTCATGCACCCTACGTGCCCTCCCTCCTCCCGTCATCACACAAAGAAGCTGGAGAGGGTGCTGTGGGATCCTTTCTCTTCCCTCATCAGATAGGAGAAAGGGTGGCAACGTGCATTGCCCCACTGCCCTTTGTGGATTTGGGGTGGAAACTGTGGATAGTTTTGTTGGAGCTACCCGAACAACACTTTCCTCCACATGGTGGAGAACAAAGTGTTTTTCGGTACTTTCCTTCCACTTTGAGAGGAAAATGGGTGGGGCCTGCCATGCATCATGTGATGGTATACAGCAGGCCCCTTCCAAGCCACAAAATAAAGCAGCAAAACGGGGGATTTTTGCCTCATGTTAAGAGGTGCGTTGTCTTCCTGACAACTGTCCTCAAGATTGCAGAGCCTAAGCTAGTTCATACAACAAAATACAGTCTGCCAAATAGCCTGTACCTGAGCCATAAAGGTCATAACCAACACTTTAAATTGTGCCTGAAATAAACTGGCAGCCAGTGAAGCTATTTCAAGAGTGATGTATGATGATGACGACGACGATGACGATGATAATAATAATCATTTATATTCCTCTCTATCTCCCCGAAGGGACTCAGGGCAGATTCCAAACATAAAAGACAAACATTCAATACCCGAATACAACAACAATACATCCATATTAACAAAATTTAAACAATACAACATATAAACACTAATTCAAACTTAACAAACTAACGTTGAATTAAAAAAAACACAGCCTGTTATAACAAACATAAGACAAAATGCCATGAAGGTATCTCTGTTACCTGCTCCAGTTGGAAAGAGCACTTTGGACCAAGTGAAGTTTCTGAATACCGTGGTGCTTTCAGTTAGGAATTTAATTTGTTGCATGGCCGAGCTCTAACTCAAATAGCTCTCATCTCAAAGCAAAGTTTTCCACTGAAATGCATTGAAATGCTATTAATCTATTCCGCCTGCCCCCAATCCCCCTTGTTTGCTATGTATTTTTAATAATAAAATGTACTTTATAAATGACATCTGTATACCTTTATAAAGCGGAATGTTTGTATGTATGTACAGTATGTATTAGGCATGAGAAAAAAGTTATGAAAATGAAATGATTCAGAAGAAATTCGTAAGAAATGCTACTTTTGAGTATTTCCGCATCTGGAACGCCAACCAGGAAGTGGACTTTCTTTATAGAACTTCGGGGGCCAGGATTTTCTTAAGTGTCATTATTAGGTCATAAGGGGGGGCACCCTCCTTCTCTCTCACCACCCTCCCGCCTCCCTTGCCAATTGCTGCAGAATCCCGGGCTCATAGAGAAGATTCTGCAGCAAATCCCCCCAAAGAATATGTATGTGTGTGCACCCAGGCAGCAAACGCTGTGCCCGGGGCTTTGGCTTTTCCCGGGCTCATAGAGAAGAGCCTTTTGCAGTTTGAGGAGGGACCACAGTCAGAATACTTCGGTTCGAATTTTACCTCTTCTTATTCCCATTGTTATTACTGCTGTATTATTGCATGTGCATAGAATGTAGGTATATGACCAGTTGGATTACTTATAATATTAGGCACTTACAGTAGCATTCATTCTATTATACATTAGGTTGGTTTCTCACCCCAATACTCTTTGATGCTTTAGATCCTGGCAGGGCAGGAGGAGTGGACGGCTCTCCCTGCCCCTTCTGCCTGCCAGGATCTAAAGCCTTGAAGAGGCTTCATGAGGGGCCAACTTCAGCCCTCCAGGTGTTTTGGACTTCAACTTCCACCATTCCTCACAGCCTCAGGCTTCTTCCTTTCCCTCTCAGCCTGGGCAAACTTGGGCCCTCGCTCCCTCAGGATCGGGGTGAGAGATAGGCAGCGAGGAGCGAGGGGGCTCCTCCTTTTTTGCTGCTTCCAAGAATAGAATACCCCCTCCCTCCCTCCTTCCTATTTGGAGAGTCCCATCTAGAATTCAGTGTGATTTATTCAAGTTTTGGCCTACAACTCTCAGAAATCCCAGCCAATTTACCAGCTGTTAGGATTTCTGGGAGTTGTAGGCCAAAACCATCTGGAATGCGCATGCGCTGGCATACGAACTACCAACGAATTTCGTTAGTAATTAAGTTACATTTTAGAAATTTTTGGAATTTTTTTTGTAAGTCTTTCTATTACTAATCAACCCCCCCCCCCCACTTGATTTTAGAATCACGATTTTTGGGTTCGAAACCATGCCTAGTATGTATGTATGTATGTATGTATGTATGTGTGCGGAAGGGCGGAAGGGCGGATATGTGGCAGCTATTTGCATAAAGTCCTTTGATTGGCCAGCCTTGCCACTCCAAAATTCTAAGGCACCAGACAGAGGGCATTGATTGCCACTGATTAGCCAGCATCCCAGAATCTAGGCCTCTACATTCAAACAACAGGATTTCTTCCCACTGAGGGGAAAATGCACCATCAACATTCCCTCCCCACTTGGCTCTGTGAAAACAAAATGGATTCCTGTTTTCTCTTCCCCCTCAGCTTTTAGAAAACGGCTGCCTGCCATTCGGCCTTTTAAACTTAACAATTACCAGCAGAGCAGTCCAGAACATTACAGGCCCCAAAAGAGAGTTTAGGACAGGATGGGCCACGAATGATGGGATTTGCATTACCTTCACCCAATTCACTTCCCAGAAAACACTGTAGCCCCTACAAATCACAAACCAGGCCCAAAATTTACAGTAAGGCTTCATTAACTTGATTTCCCTGACTAGGCCTCAGTTAATGGGACATTGTGTATGGCCAGGCCCCAAAAGAGAGTTTAGCACAGGATGGCCCACGAATGATGGGATTTGCAGTACCTTCACCCAATTAACTTCCCAGAATACACTGTAGCCCCTACAAATCACAAACCAGGCCCAAAATTTACAGTACGGCTTCATTAACTTGATTTCCCTGACTTGATTTCCCTTGATTTCCCATACACAATGGGACATTGTGTATGGTCTGAATTAACAGAAACCAACCTTGGCACACTGAGCCCCTATGACCCATGATTCATTCTACTTCAGTTTGGAGTAGGGAGGACCATGGATGATGGGACTTGAAGTACCATCACAGGTTATGAGATTTGTAGTACTTTCAAACTCTTCATTCCCCACAGACCAAGGCAGCCCTGAACCACAAGACCAAACTTGGCACACAGTACCCCCATGACCCACACTCCATCCTACTGCAGTTTAGAGGAGGATGGACCATGAAGGATGGGATTTCAAGTACCTCCATTCACTTCCCAAGCCCGCTGCGAGACTCATCCAGTGCATAATCATGACCACACTTGGCACAAAAAGCCCCCATGACCCAATGGACGTCCTGATGCAGTTCGGAGGGCGAACCACGGATGATGGGACCTCCACTCCACTCATTTCACCAGGCCATTGCCAACCTCATCCAAGCACTGATCAAGACCAAACTTGGCACACAGAGCCCCCATGACTCATTCTACATTCTGGTGCAGTATTGAGGAGGATGGACCACGAATGATGGGACTTGAAGTATCTCCACTGACTTGCCAAGACTGCTGCGACCCTCATTCAATGACTAATGAAGACCAAACATGGCACACAAAGCCCTCATGACCCACTCTACATCCTGGTGCTGTTTGGAGGGGGATGGACCATGGATGACGGGACTTGAAGTACCTTCACTCACCTTCTGAGACTACTGCGACCCTCATCCAATGAATGATCAACACCAAACGTGGCACTAAGAGCCCCCATGATCCACTCTACATCCTGGTGTTGTTGGGAGGGGGATGGACCATGGCCAATGGGACTTGCAGTAGCTTCACTAACTTCCTGAGACCACTGCAAGCCACATACACATCTAATAGGAACCAACCTTGGCACACAATGCCTTCCTCAAATAACCCAGGCACCGCCGGGTCCTCAGCTAGTATAATATTAAAAGGCACATTCACATGGAACAATATAAAATGAATATCCATTTTAAAATGATAGAAGTGTAAAGTTGTGGCAAGGAAGCACATTTGAGGCAACAAAATATGTGTTGTCCGGTGTAACAGCAAGACAAAACCTACACATTCACATTAAACAATAAAAAAGAAATACCAATTTTAAGATGGTAGATGCACAATGTTGTGGCAACAAAACACAAAGTGAAGAGGCAGACGGTCTTATGTTGGGATGCCCTTAATTTGATGTCCTACTATATACTTCAAAGGCATTCCAAAGTAGACTGCATTGCAGTAATCCAACCAAGAAATAGCTAAAGCATATACATTCATGGCCAGGCCATCTTAAGAAATGAGCACAGTTGGACAGAAGCTTTGAATGTGCAAAAGTACTTCTAAACACAACAGAAATCTAGAACCTTAGGTTCAAGTTTACAATCCAAAATGCAACCATTTCTTTTAGGTGCAGTATTACACTATCTCCTACAGGCTGAATCCTTATATCCTGGTCTATCTTTTGACTGAATAGGAGAACCCTTGGATAAAGTTTCAATTTGTCTGCTCACATCCAGTCCATTACTGACGACGCATAGCTTGAGGTAGTGGAGTTGAGTGTCTCCTACATATAGATGCCCTCCATGCAAAACAACAACAACAACAACAACAAACTCAGGACAACCTCTTCCAGCAGTTTTGTGAAAATGTTTAAAGCATGGGGAGTAAAACAGTGTTGTAGGGTCACACAGGCCAAATGACCATGAGCTTAAATAGGATTCCCCCAGCTGCACTGGTTTGGAAAATCTATTCTAGTGAGGTAGCTCCAAAGGATATATTGACTCAGGCTAGCAGTAGATCTAATTGAAAGAACTCCAAAAGGGTTCTCTGGACTTCTCATGGTAATAAGAAAGAATATTTAGATGCTGAACACAAAACATGGTAGATCAACTGCATTCAGTTTAATAAAGCATCAATTTTATAGTTTTGTCATAGAGGGATAATTTTAGGGAATGGCCTAGAACAGTGGTTCTCAACCTGTGTGTCCCTGGGTGTTTTGGCCTGCAACTTCCAGAAATCCGAGTTAGTTTACCAGCAGATTTCCGGGAGTTGAAGGCCAAAACATCTGGGGACCCAATGGCTGAGAACCACTGACCTAGAATAATTGAGAATTTGGGATATTGGTTAGTTGATTATTCAAGTAAATTTGAGAATTAGTTTTACTGCCTTTAAAAAATCACGAGTTAGCTCATTTTGTTGTTCGGCTGTGAGAAGCAATAAAGACTTTATAACATGTTCAAATTGCATTTGAACCCAGCTGGAATTAACCTAAGACCAAGCAGGGAAGCTAAGGTGAAATCTTCAGTCCATTTTGCAAAGCCTAATTAAAAGTCCTTGGGGAGGTGGGTGAACGCCTCACCTTTTGAGAGATTGCAGTTTTCTCTGTACATTTCATGTGAACCACAGGGTACTTTGAATATTATTTTATTAGAAGATAACCTTGGTGGTTATAGCCAGGTTGCTGTAGTATAGAAGGTTTATGTGAATCAGCAGTGATCAATGTATAGATGGCCTCTGTGCATTAGTTCATTAGATTGGTGTCAGTCTAGATCAAGAAGCAATGGTTTATGGCAAGCAGCTTTGCAGTGTTAGTACTGAGAATTTTGAAACTAATTCATTCTTTTTTCATTTTCTTGGTAAATGCAGCACTAGGGTGAGAATCCAACAGTCAGGCTCTTCTGTTTCAGTTTTCCTATCATTTAGATGTAATCTATTAAGTTTCTGCTAGATTTTTCCCAGTTAATAACAACAACAATCATAGTATATTTATTACCCACCTTTCTTCATGGCTTGAGACTGGGCACAACATGATAAAACAGAACACTATTAAAATACATATATCAATTATACCCAGGTAAAATGCAGATTAAGGTTACTGATAAAATGCAGGTTAAAATTCATGAGTTAAAATTGACTGGATGCGTCCTGTTGGAAGAAATGGGTCTTCAATTCTTCAAGAACTTTAATTTTGACAGCTGATTTAGCTGTAGCTCTTCTGGCAGGTCATTCCACAGTCTTGGAGTGGCAGATAAAAGGTCCTCTGGATGATGGTTGCCAGTTGGTTTCTGGCTGGTTGGAGTAAGCATCCTCCAGAGGACCTAAATGT
The DNA here is from genome assembly GCA_030556195.1 of Anolis apletophallus. Lineage (NCBI taxonomy): Eukaryota > Metazoa > Chordata > Lepidosauria > Squamata > Anolidae > Anolis > Anolis apletophallus. The sequence goes on along the minus strand of JARBWK010000010.1, from coordinate 21,712,639 downwards.
GTGGGGCAGATTGTATGGGAGAAGGCAAACCTGTACAATTAACTCCAAACCATGTAGGGCTTTAAAAGTCAAAACCAACTCTTTATACTTTGATAGAAGCTAATTGGCAACCAGTGGGGTGACTTTAGTATGGGTGTAATATGCTCATTTCTGGATGTTTCTGTAACCAATCTGGCTGCCATGTTTTAAACTAGCCCAATGTATAACCCATTGCAGAAGTCTAACCTTGAGATTACCAGCATGTGCACTAACATCTTTAGGTTCTTGGATACTAAAGCTGGCGTAGCATCCAAAGCTGGTCGTAAGCACCCCTGACCACTACTGAATTCATTGAAGTCTTCCATTATTTCACTTACGTCTATTTCATTTGGAGTTGAAAATAGTATTCGGTTTGCTGTTTATACACTGAGATTCTCATGATGAGAAATCACGTTGGGTGTAAATAGGACATTTAAATTGCTTGTGCGGTTGACCAATAAGGAATTATTAGTATTTCTTCATGGACACCGCAATCTAACACAAGACTAGTGATTCTTCACATATAAAACTCGTCATTAGACAGTGCAATGAGTCATTAATAATCAGATAAATTCATTATTGGCCTAGGTGAGAGTGAACTGATCCAGTGAAAGTATTTGAATCCAATTATCAGCCATCCAAACACTCTTATTTCCTTGAGTTGCTGTCATTTTCAGCAGATTTGAGGTAATTCTGGTTAAAGTGATAGATTTGAATTGTTAATGAGTCCCTTTAAAATGTCACATCATCATTTCTCTCCCTGAAGAGTAAACTGAAAAAACTGAACTACCACAGAACCATAATATAATTTGGTGTCTGTGCATATCTTGCTTAGACTTTTAATTTTTTACTTAACCCAAAGTAGCTAAAAACTTTGTGGGGTATTTTAGATGTCAAATCAGATCACATCTAAAGAAGGAGGAAAGAGGACTTCTTTTAAAAGTAAGTAATTTCTTCACTCAGAAAATGTTCACAAAATGTGTAATGGTTGAACACTTGAGCCTTGACATCTGTTATTTATGGGGATGAATCAACCGGATCATGTCAGGTAACCAAGTAGATTATTTATTACAGTAAAATTCCTGTAATCGGTCCTTCATGTGATGGACAAATTTGAACACAATGAACATGTCACAGACCTTGGTGGTTCTACTGATGTGCACATATTCCACTGGATGTAAACTTGGCTCCTGCTTGTCCAGTGTTGATGGACAGGATCCATGGAGAGGTGTGAGCCACTACACTTATTTATTTACCCTAGCTGTACCCTGCCTTTCTCAACCATGAAGGGGACTCAAGGTGGCTCAAATATTGACAATTATTCAATGCCTTACAGCGACAAACAATTCTAGTGACATTAAAATTAAATATAAAAATAAAAATTAATATATATTAAACATTTTAAGCATTGCATTCAATATTAAAATATTAAAACACAAAGACATTGGTAGCTTAAAAAGACAGTCTAATAAAGGTTGTGTGGCTATATAAGATAAGGATATAGCAGCTTCAGACTATATGATTTTTAAAAAAAGAGGAGGGGGAATAAATGAAACAGATCAACCAAAGAATAATTTTTGCCTCCTGCTGTTGTTTCCACAGGGAAGAAATACTGCCACTACATAAGACAGCCATGAAAACAGTTTAAAAACACCAAGATTTTTTTTCCTCTAGTGTCTTTTAAAAGTTTCTTTGGCAGGGATTCTTGAAGAGTGCTCTTTTTATTCCTTTGCACTTTGCCAAAGTTCATATCCAGCTGATGATCACAGGCGGATACCTTTCTTTCAATGCAACAAAACCTTAGAGATAACTTTGTTGCATGGAGGGTAAAAATATGTTTTCCTCCATCACTATTTTGTGATTCACAATCCACAGTAAGATATATCACTCTCTTGCACATCGAGTGGTTACTCATTCTCTTTGTTACATAGTGTGTAAGGCATCTGTCTCAAAAAAAAAAGATTCACATCAAATCCAGAGTAATTAATCTTGTGTTATCAAGAAGAAAAGCATAGGTTGCATGCTGGACCTCAATGAAATCTCATGCTGCAAGCATAAAAGTTCTGGTACCTCTTTTGACAGGGTAATGCCATTGCCTGCCCACCCCTGAAATAATGAGACCACACAAGTACAGTTGGGTTCAAATTATGGGCAACTTTTATTGTAAATTGTTACCTATTTAAACAGTCCTAACCTAAACTAGTAGGAATCAGGAACTTGGTGACAGAGCCGAGGAGGTATCCCAGTTGGCTATACCCCTCGGCTAACAGTGGCAAAAAACCTCTTTGCTCTAACCAAACCAAACAACAGTTAAACAATTAGACAGAAGTCTATATCAAAGAATGTCACAATCAGACTCTGTCATAATATGCCATTAAGCCTTGCCTCACCGAAACTACCTTTCAAGTGAGTGATTGAACAAATGACCCACCCCCCAACCTGATCTGTGGGAGGGGGCTTGTATGAAGACAACTTGCAAACTCCTCTCTATTTTCCGCCACCGATGCGGACAGGTGTCCACCTAGTCCACATCCCCCACCAAGCTCTCTAGTGCCAACTGAATCCCAAACCGTAAATTGGACAGAAACAAATCGTTACCCTCATCCGACAGATGAATGCCATCTGCCCGGTACAAATTTAGATTGTGGTGTGAAATATTGTTATGACCAATGTATGAACCATTGCCATGCGACAAAAAGGCTCGCATGGCCCGGTTCACACGCTTTCGAGATCGCTCCAGTCGACGAACGTCACCAGCACCAGCCCACCTGAGCCGTGGTATGATGGCCGACCAAACAACATGAACATGCGGCCAGTGCCGCCAGATTCGAAAAATGTCCTCCCTAGACTGTTGGTAGAGCGGCCTACCAGCTAGGAGACCCAGGTCATTCCCACCGAGGTGGATGACCAAGATGTCAGGCGGTTGTGAGCCCCTGACGCCAAACAGAAATGGGATCAAACCTTCCCAACACATACCTCTTTTTCCTCTCCACTCGACCACAGCGGTGGAGGAAAAACCCAAATGCCGGCCATAGGAAGTCCGCTGGGCATGCCGCCCTGCCCAGTGGATGTAGCTATGACCACATACCAGGACGTTTTGCCTATGCGCCGGCTGCATCAAATCTGAAACAATATAACATATTTAACTTAACTTTGAACGAACGTAGCCCTTATAAGCATTTGACTTCCATCTGCCTAAGGCCTTAATTTTTTCGGCATCATATCCCAACTCAGATGCCGTTGAAGCCGCCCCAATACGAAAGGAGTGGGTACCAAATTTGTGTTGTGCCAGCCCCAGTAGCTTTAATGCTTTGTTCGTGACCGTCCAGAACTGTAACTTGGTCAAAGGTGCGCCATCCGAGTGACAAAAAAGGTACCCAGGCTTGGATGTTCGAACAGCCAGGAATTGAGACATGGCCCTTATTGGGCACAAATCGGCTTCGCTACAGCTAGCTAAGCTAATCACGCAGCCTTTTCCCTGTTGATCCGTTTTAGATGATCTAATTCCAATTTGTAAGGCGTTCTGTACCAACGTCACATCCGAAAAGAGCAAGGCACCGTATGAGGCGTCAGTTTTAGACTTAGCAACCAATTCGCTTATCCTGAGTGCCCCAAAAAAGGCCGTAAGCGCCGCTGAATGAAATAATATTTCGTAATTTGACGAGCACAATTTTGGCCAGGTGTGGTGCAAACCCTTCAGGATATTGGGAGTTAAAGGTTCCCTATTATCCGTGGGCCGCCTATATTGGTTTGACCACCCTGCCATCAGCTTGTGAGGTACTGGAAATAAAACAGGTAAACCGTAATCTTTACGGAACTCAGAAAATTCTTGAACACCCCTCAGGTAAGCTTTCCTAGAGCTAGGAGCCAGTGCGTGTGCCATACCCAATGTCACCTCCTCGCTCCAACCATTCAGAGATGGTCTGGCATGGGTTCCGGCCGGGCGTCTGCGTTGGGTGCTAACTGCCAGAACCGCTCCATCTGCATACGAGACAGAGCGTCGGCCAATGAGTTATCCACCCCAGCGATGTGACAGGCACGGAACAATATATTATGCTCTAGACAATGAAGCGTAAAAATACGCAAAGCGGCCATAACCCTTCGCGATTTAGAAGTAAGACTGTTTATCACCTGAACTGTGGCCAAATTATCGCACCAAAAGTGCACTGTTGAATTTGCAAAACTATCCACCCATAGTGTAACAGCCACTATGATGGGAAAAAATTCTAAAAAGGTCAGATCAGATGTTATTCCCAGCGCATGCCAATGCTGGGGCCAAACCTGAGCACACCAATGCCCGTTAAAATACACCCCGAAACCTATCGATCCCGATGAATCGGATGCAACTTTTAACGCATCACGAACCATCAACTCCTGCCGCCAAAAAGACACCCCGTTGAATTTAGATAAAAATTTAAGCCAAATTTCGAGGTCTAACTTTATAGACCGGGTAACTCGAATATGATGATGGGGCAAGGTTACACCGGAAATGGCATCGCACAATTTGCGCAGAAAGGCCCTTCCCGGCGCAACGACCTTGCATGCAAAATTTAAGTGACCAATTAATACTTGGAATTCCCTCAGGGTTGCTTTCTTACGCACTAAAAATTGCTGAACCCTCTGACTCAGGTCTGCCACCTTATCGGAAGGCAACCGGGAAAATTGCTGAACTGTGTCTAGTTCCACCCCCAAAAAGGATAACACCTGCTGTGGGCCCTCAGTTTTTTCTTTTGCCAATGGGATCCCCATCTCCGCTGTAAGATGTTGAAAAGCCTGCAACAGCGAAAGGCATTCCCCTGACCCGCACTTCCCGACGAATAAAAAATCATCCAGGTAGTGCACAACACCCGCTTGGCCCGATTTTTTCCTAATGACACACTCGATAAATGTGCTAAAGGACTCAAAGGCTGCGCATGATATGGAGCAGCCCATGGGTAAAGCACAGTCCATATAATAAAAGTCTTGAAAATAGAAACCTAAAAGCTCAAAATCCAGGGGGTGGACAGGGAGAAGCCTAAAGGCGGACTTGATATCGGATTTTGCCAATTCAGCGCCCAAACCAAATTTTTTAACTATCGAAACTGCCCTGTCGAAAGATGTATATTGCACGGAGCAAAGTTCCTCTGGTATTGCGTCATTCACCGAACTGCCTCTGGGATAAGACAGATGATGAATGAGGCGGAACTCCCCCTCGGCCTTCTTGGGTACTATGCCTAGCGGGGAAACCCTAAACTGTGGCGTGGGTGGTGACTTGAACGGGCCCAACACCCATCCTTCCCTCAGCTCCTTATCTATTTTCTGTTGAACGATTGTCTCCATCCCTATTATCGATTTAAGGTTTGGCGCCATTCTTGGCATGCGTGGTCCCTGAGCCAGAATTCGAAACCCATAACTAAAACCTTCAAATAAATATGCTGCCGCCTCCCTATCGGGGTACGACTGCAACCAATAAATCAACTGATCTAATTTAACCGGACTGGGGCCCTTTTGGAAAAGAAGGGGATGTTGTGTTTTTTCCCGGCTGCTGCCCTCCCCGGTTGTTGCCTCGATTGGGCTTTTGCTTGTTGCAGTGTTTGGCTGAGTGCAGTCCCAAGCATATGGTGCAGGCGTGTAAATATTTACAATTGGGTTTGTTACAAGCCCCTTGGGATGCAAACTCCCAGCACATCGGCCTACGCTGGGGCTGAGATTGCGGGGCTGCCTGCCGAAAGGGCTGACCCTTTTTAAAATTTTGGACTGTGTGCCCACTATCGGCTTTCTGGCTGAATGCGGTTTTGGTCGCCTGCATTACCTCCGACCAGAGCTGATTATCTATAAGGTCCCACCGCTTGTTGGGCCGGCTCGCCGCCTTAGAACGGAAACGTTTATCATACTCGAGCCATATGTTGCCTGGAAACTCAATGTGGGCATTATAAATAATATTCTGGTATATAACCAGCGACATAGCCCTGTAAGGTGAAACATCGACCAACAAGGCCATGTAAATCATGTAACAGGCCAGCCAATTCTCCCAAGTTTGCTCTACCACTCTTTTTTTAGCTTTTCTTTAGCCTCATCATCCAAATCCTCCTTTTCTTTTTTGTCTAGGTCCCTGTAATAGAGCGAGAATATGTCAACATATTCATTCCTCTGGACCTTATCTATAACCTTTTGGGTTAGATGCGATGCAAGTTCTGCGACCGACAAAACCGGAGTCGCCTCTTGGGGCCACTTGTCAGTTCCCCAAAAAAGATTGGCCGGCCCTGTCCTCGCAGCCTCAAGCGTCGGAGCAGGCACGGCCAGGGCTGATGTACTCGTACTAGCCTCACACCCTGCAGTGGCTGCTTCCGGCTGAGTGCTACGTTTTGGTGTTGAGTGATGTAATTGTCCCTGATCCCAGGGCCATGTAAGTGTGGTGTTCATACCTGTGGAAGTGGTTGCTGTCTCGATAAATGGCACTTGAAGGACTTCCTCCTGCACAGCAACCGGCGCCAAAACGGGAGCTGGATCTGTCTGCACCATCGTGGTTGACAGGATAACGGGCTCCAAGGTGGCCGGCGGCTCATCCTGGTGTTCTGGTACCGGAACCTCCAGCAGGGGTTGTCCTTCTCTTTGCGGTCCTGCCCCGACACTGGCTTCTAGGCGAGACATGCGAGGCATTAAATGCTTCACTATCAACTTCATGCTAGCATGCCGCGCGGGCCGCTGGCTCACCTCCCCCACCCCCAACCCCAACCGATTCTCGAAATCCCTCATTCGCGCCATCAGCGCGTTCAGATCGGCTGGGGTCGGCTCATCGTCGTCCGAAGATGTCACGTCTGGGGGTGGGGGGCGCTTAGTGGCGGTCCTCTCTGCTGGGCCCTTGCCCTTCGGGCCCGGAATATTCTTCTTAGGAGCCATCCTAGGAGAATAATACAAACGCTGTTAAATACGCCTCCAAGGAATCACCAAGGGGCCAGCTGGCCGGGAAGGCCCCATGACAGTGCCCTGTGGCGCTATCTCCGGCCGCAGGCTGGGCCCCATAGGAGCCCCCCCATTAAATAATTATATATATATATGTGTGTGTGTTATTATTAATATTTTATTTATTTATATATTTTTATTATTTATTTTATTTTATTTATTATTATTATTTTAATATAAATATAGCAAATAAATTAATCAATTATGTCATAATAAATTAGTCTAAACATCCTTAAGCATTATGCCAGCTCATAATGCAAACTTTATATGAAATCCAAGGTTTAGGTCAATAGCCCCACAGACCGAGAGTCAGAGGCTCACTTAACCCAATGACCCAAACCAACTTAAGAAAGTGATGCCTGAAAGTGACTATATGTAACCACTCCCTGGCTTGATAAGGGAAAGGGGGGGGGCAATGCTTATTCAACCTTGTCCCCAGCAAAACTCCCTAAGCCCCCTATATTCCCATTGGGTAAACTGGGCTTTATGAAAACAAAATGGCCGCCAAGCCATGCGGCTGGCCATGGGGGCCGCCATTTTGTACAAGGCCACGAGGCGCCTGCAAGGCAACCCGTGCCAAAATGGCGGCCCCACTATGGAACAGGGGGGGGTTAGAAACACCCCCTCCCCCACACATCCCAGGCCCCCGGAGAGGGAGGCGCTGCCATGGCGCCAAACGCCTCACCTCCCCCCTCACCAGCCGAGCTAACCTTTCCCCTCGGCTGCACCAGGCACATCCGGGAGGCAAAGAAGGGGCGCCTCGTCGTCGCCCGCTCCGCCCCCGCGATGGCCCCCATGCACAGGCCGCCGCGCCCGAGCAGTGCCCCATCGGCGCGCTGCGAAGGAGGGCGAGGGGTCGAGCCCAGCAACCTGGGCCGTCATCCCCCACCCCCCTCCCGCGCAAGGCCAAGGCGGAGAAGGCCCCAGCCACCGCCGCCTCCAGCGGCTTCCCCTGAGGTCCCGGCGAGGAGGAGGGGGCCAAAGAAAAAAAGGGGGGCGAGAAAAGCCCCCCCCCACCCCGGTCCCCCGCAATCCCAGCTGGACCAGGCCCGAATGGGCCCGGCCAGCCCTATCCCGGGATAAAGCGGCCGCGCCGGTAAACCGGCGTGCCGCTTTTCCCCGTGTCGTCGTCGAGGCCGCAGCGAGAACGGGAGGGGGGGTGCAGGCAGGGAGGGGATAAGGCCCCCTCCCCGCCTAGGCCCCCAAAACAGACCTCGTCGTCTTCTTCTTTCTTCTCTTCGCAGAGGTTCGAGGGAGCACGTCCTCTCCCGCCGAACCTCTTGGCTGGAATGAGCCTGCTCAGGGGGCGGGGCGGCTAAGAGCCGGCCACGCCCCCTGATCTAGATGGTTCCTGGAAGGAACCATCGTCTCACCTTTTCAAAGGGGGAGGCAAACTTCTCTCCCTCCCCCTGCGGGGTTGGGAAAGTCCCTTACGTGAGAGGTTTGCTGAGGAAAATATAAGGTGTGGAAATGCTAGTTAATCCACCCTTTACTCTTTGCTTTTCTCCATACTAGTGTTCTGAAACTGACACTAAGCCCAACTGAAGAATAGGGCTTGATGGTAAAAGTGTGGTGAAATTTCAAAGTGTATGTATGCATGTTACATACAATGTACATACCATGTGCATACATACTCTGTCACAATTTGACAGGAGCATTCCCAATTAATCCTCTGTCTTGCTTTTAACTTGTTTTGAAAATGTCACAGTTTCTCTCTCATCCTCCCACTTTGCTCCTATATCCTCATCAGTTGCTGCCAACTGAATTCAAAGTGCAAACATACCCATATACTCATAGATAAGTTGAGAGTGACCCAAAAACTTATGTTGGTTTATCCACGGCAGCCAGGCTCCTAACTGGAGCAAACTATAGGGAGCGCACAACACCCCTACTAGAACAGCTTCACTGGCTGCCGATAAGTTGCCAAGCCAAATTTAAGGTGCAAGTTATGACCTATAAAGTCCTAAACGGTTCAGGCCCATCTATCTCCATGATCACATCTCCCTCTATGAACCAGCACAGTTTCTTGAGATCCACTGGGGAGGCCCTTCTCTCGCTCCCACCACCATCTCAAGCCCAGCTGGTGGAGATGAGGGAGAGGGCCTTCTCAGTGGTGGCCCCTGCCTCTGGAACGCCCTCCCCAGGGAAATAAGACAGGCCCCATCACTCTCCTCTTTTCATAAGAACATTTAGACTTGGTGGTTTCATCAGGCCTTTGTAAACGACTAGTCACAAGTCCCAGGCCCTAGCCATCCGTTAGGACTTGGCCTTGAACTCCATCTACTACCCCAGTCCTCTGTCTCCTTGGGGTACTTTTCCTGGCCTGGTTCATTTCATAGCTCTTTAACAGGCCCTGGAAATGAGGAGCTCCAGGCCCCAGTATGGCCATTATGGAGACTGGTCCTTGCACTTTATCCATTCTCCCGGTCCCATGTTTTTCTCTGCACTAGCCTTGGCCCAGCCCTCTCAAACAGGCTAGGCCCTTTTTGAAATTCTGGTTCCTGGTAGCTTATCATGCACGAAAGAATAATGCTGAAATGGCTTTTGATGCATATGTTGTTAATACTTTTATGCTTATGTTTACTCTGTATGTTTTCTGTGTTTTTGCCTATGGGGAAACTGCCCAGAGTCCCCTCAGGGAGATAGAGTGCTATATAAATAAAATTATATTATATTATATTATGGATCAATATATTTACTGCACAGTCACTTTTATAAAAAGGTTAAATATGGAAGTTTAATATATCATCACAAAGTACCTAAAATATGAAAAATCTTCACCGTAGTACCCTTTCTGGCCTTTATGAATGCCTGACTGGAAATATAGCAGTAGTGGATAGGGTAGTCTGCCCCTACCCTTGAAAAACACTGGTGCTTTCCATTCTCTGTCCTCCACTTATCCATAGGTCATATGTAAATCCAAAATTTTGACTTCAAAATCTAAGTCGTATGTGAGCCTCTAGTAAGAAAGCATTCTGCAACCTGGGAATAGCCACTAAGGGTCCTTCCACACAGCCATATATCCCAGAATATCAAGGCAGATAATCCACAATATCTGCTTTGAACTGAAATATCTGAGTCCACACTACTGTGGATTTTATATGGCTGTGTGGAAGGGCCCTTAGAAGGCCTGCTCTTGTGTCATTAACAGATGAAATTGTGACATTAGTGAGAAGGAAAGAAAGTCTCTCCCCAAGGACTGACATAGGCAGATACAGTGTCACAGATAGTCTGGACCCAAGTTATATATTGATCTGTTCTGTTCCCTGTTGGAATGTTGTTTATTTTTTAAGAGTAGTGTTTACCATTTGGATTTTATGTTTGGGTTGTTGGCCTAAATCTGTCCTTTTCTTCGCAATTCATCATATCATTTTATGTTGTTGCACTTCAACTAAATGCTGCATTGGTGGTAGAGCATGTGGTGCATATTGCTTGGTAGAAACAATAAGTTGTAAATGTTATGGGATTCAGGTAGTTATGATGCAATGCTGGGGGCATGGTTAGTCAGAGATTTTGTTAAGTTAGAACTCGTAACAGTCTGTACAAGCGAAGAACTAAATTTCCATGGATGTTGATGGTGCTATTATTTGCTCCAGTGATATTCATTTTAATACATATGCACACACACATTTCCGGATGCTGAAAGCAAAATTTTCATGTCATCCTACAATAAACATTTTAATTGCTTTACTTTTCCATGCATCGAGAAAAGAAAGCTCGTCTCCAGTGAAGCAAATATTTTGCACCTGCTTTTATTTTTACGAAGTTAATTGGACTGGTACCATCTTATTAATAGAGAATGGAGGAAAAAACACAAGCAAAAAACATTGATGCAATTTATTGCTTTGTTTATTAACCATATATCCGTATTTGCTGTATCTATAGATTTGGCTACTGGGGAAGCACATAATTTAATTTTCATTAAAATAGATCTGTTAAGCATGGATAGAGTAAATAATGAAGCTGCTATTGTTCTCAGTAAAACAACAACAGTGACAAAATCAGCCACCATGCAGAGTCGATTCTCTTCCCTCTGTATGTACCTGTTCTTTTGATGAACAAAAAGTTATTTAATCTCTAGAATCCGCTTTGTAGATTTGAGTCTTTTAAAATGCTTTTCTTACCTTTCCTCAAACAATTCACGGTGGAACATTTCATCTTCCTTTTCTCCTATTACCAGAATGAACCTCTCATGTGGTTTATCCTAGGTCGCAGTGACTATCCCAGCGCAATGAACTAGGCTTTGTGTCTGGCTGAAGATTTAAATCCAGCACTCCTGGTCCCTAGTTGAACACCATGCTGGGTCTTTCTAGTCAGGAAGAAGAAATATTTTATGTGGATAGATGTCAGTGAAAGGCCTGTTTTATCTCTCAAACAGATTGAACGGCTAACCCAACTTTTTTTTTCAAATGGGAGGTGCTTTCTTAAGCAATAGTAATAATTATTTTAACAAATAAATAAAACCAGAGGTTTTTCATGGGGGCTATCACATGGCACCGGCATATTGCAATAAAAACAGGACAGTGGGGACTTTGCCTTGGACTTATAACATGTCACAACTTCTTTTCTGCCACACTCCCGGTGGGACATGGTTGGAAAGTATTTATTTTACAAAAGTAGGTCGTTAGCAGATTATGTGTGTTTGCAAAATAAATCATGTCACAAATGGGTTATTCCAGTTGGTATTTCCAGTTAAAGTAGACACATTGGAGCACATAGGATTTATGATAACTGTTGACTTTTTCAGATGTAAGGAAGGAGCATCCTGTGCCTGCTTCTCTCTGCTGCCAGCACGGAGCCCCATAGAGCCCATCACATGACACGGGGTTACATCTGGCAGGACTCAGTTGGGCTTCGTGCCAGCAGTGTTGTGGTAGTGGAGCCCAGAGGACTCAGGTGTACACATGACAACTCACTGAAGAGCAAAAGAGGAACCGAAGAGGAAATGAGCACAGGGAAACTATTTGGGAAAGCAGAGGATGAACTCTGATGGGAGGAAACAGAGCCTGGTAGTTCCCTGCACTCACCTATAATTTCTCCTGCTGTCCCATGCTTTACCATTGCCAGTCTGATAAGATCTCTAGTATTCAGCAGTTGATGAAACCTGCTGGTATAAAAGAAGAACAAAGTTCATTCCAGTTCTGTTTGTTTTTCTGGAGAAGAACTACTTTTTAATGGTAAGACAGTTCTCTCCAGCTAAGTTTCATAGGGTTCACCTGTTTCCGTTTATTTATGCTTCAGATGGCTTCAAAACACATGGTGCATTGAGTAAAATTGCTAACTATGGCTACGTCTGATTCCCCTAGCTACTTGAACACAATTTTCCTGATTCTTGACAGGAGATTGGACTGAATGGTCCACAAGGTCTCTTCCAATTCTATGATTCTATTATGATTCCTTATGGAACTGGCCCCTCGCACTCGTTTCAGTCTCAATTGACTTGTGAAGTCCAGAAATGCAACTCCAATGCAAATTGATACCCATCTGTAATCAGAAAGCAGAGATGCAGACCAGTGAATTTACTGAAACCATTTGTTTAGTGTAGCATTTCTCAACCTGGGGGTCAGGACCCCTGGGGGGGGGGGTTGCAAGGGGTTTCAGAGGGATTGCCAAAGACCATCAGAAAACATATATTTCTGATAGTCTTAGGAACCCCTTTGGCAGAGAAGGCTGAAGATCTCTCCGCCTGTCCTTCTCTACTTTTTGGGAAACAAATGATGAATCCTCCCACCAAAAACCTTCCTCCGCTCTGATTGGCCAGTCTCTCAGCCAGCCTCTCAAGCAGCCTCTCAGCCAAGGGGAGGGCTGTTTCTGAGACTCCAAGTGTGGAGAGAAGAGTGGGTGCGCTTGGTGCATGACAGTGTGGTGCACATGTGGGTGATGGACAGCATGTGAGGTGGAAAGGATGGTCACATCAGCTAGTCCCTTTGAGGCATGGGGGTTCTGTATGAGGGTTCGCTGGTCTTTGTTAAAGTTACTCAGAGTCCGTGGAACATCAAGCCGCAATGGAAATCCAAACGCAGAGAGAGCCTTTCAGCGGGTTTGCGGCTTAAAATACCAGCCACTTGTGGCTGCAAACTGTTACAAAAGAGGTAGAGGGGCTTCCTGCAACTCGTGGATGTCTCACCAAGCATCGTAAAGTAAGTGTTGCTGGATAGCTGCAAAGTGTAGCAAAAAGGGCAAGGATGTTTCCCGCAATGGACGGGAACGTTGCCAAAATAATAGTTGCTGGATGGCTGCAAAATGTAGCAAAACAAAAGGGGAGGGGGGGGAAAGCGCTTCCCACAATTGGCAGAAGCCTTGCCTACGGCTTTTAGTATAAGGCACCCAGTGGTTTTGCCGTTTTGCGTATATCTATGCTTCCTCAGGGCTATTCTTAGTGCTACATCTGCATCTTGCAGCGGAGCGTTCCAAAGGAGGTGTGCGTCAAGGCGCGTTATTTTCCTTTTATGTGCATCAAGCAGCGGAGCGTTCCATAATGAAGGTAGATCAGGTCTTTAAAATAGAAGATCCTGCATTCTGTATGAGGTTCAGAATTCTCTTTGTAGGTGAACTAGAAATCCTAGCAACTATAACTCCCAAATGTCAAGGTCTGTTTTCCCCAAACTCCATCAGTGTTCATATTTAGGCATATTGAGTATCCGTGCCAAGTTTGGTCCAGATCTATCATTGTTTGAGTCCACAGTGCTCTCTAGATGTAGGCAAACTACAACTCCCAAACTCAAGGTCAATGCCCACTCAACTCTTCCAGTATTTTCTGTTGGTCATGGGAGTTCTGTGTGCCTAGTTTTGTTCAATTCCATTATTGGTGGAGTTCAGAATGCTCTTTGATTATAGGTGAACTACGAATCCCAGCGACTAAAACTCGCAAATGACAAAAATCATCCCCACCCCCACCCCACCAGTATTCAAATGTGTGTGTATTGGGTGTTGGTGCCAAAATACATCCTGCATATCGATTATTTACATTATGATTCATGACAGTAGCAAAATTACCGTTATAAAGCAACATAAATAATTATATGGTCGGGGGAGAAACTGTATCAAGAGGTCGTGGCATTAGGAAGGTTGAGAAACATTGGTTTAGTGCCAGTCCTCCTGGTTTCTTCCAGATGAAGATAGTTCTCTGTTCTCTAGTAAACTTGATTTCATCAAATACTTACAATTTACAGGGATTTTAAAAAATCTAATTCCCTGCCTGGGAACCATTGTGGAATCTATGGTGCCTTGAGTGCTGGGAATCTGAGGCCATGTAGACAATGAGCACCCTGTTTCCTAAAGGGCTTGGTTTGGGGTCTTCCACTAGCTGTAGTTTTCTAGTTATGGAACATTTGGTAACCAGAACAGATTAGGCTGCTGGAACTTACCCAGCTCTCTGTCTCAGCCTGGTCCTAAATCCCCCAGTAGGCTAATAGGGTTAAGGCTGCACTCAGAGGCATTTTAAATTGCTTTATATTATTTGTCTCTTTTCTCTTGTTTAAAAAATGGTTAACAATTATACACATTGCTGCCCCCCTGAATCAAAGTTAGGGAAACATTTAACTTGATTATTTGCCCTTGTTCTTTGCCTAAGGCTGTGCATTAGTATTAATTAAAAGTTTAATGTAGTATTAGAACAAAGAATAACTGAATTGTATGTCTTGTTTCATTCATGGAGGACTTAAAATAAGAGCCTACAGCTTTGCTTCTCTTAGACAGTACTCCAGCATTAAAAAGTGGAGACCTCTCCAAAGATGAGTTCATATTTTTCATATATATTTATATTGTAATAACATAATTATTATATCATCTAAATTTAAATGGCATAAAAGAACTCAGACGTTCTCAGAACTATGTTCTTCCGTACATTATTCTTGTTCTTTCTTGACTTCTCTTTATAGAGATCCACATAATTCCAAACTAAAATAAGGGACTGACGCCTCATCTACACTGCCATATAATGCAGTTCAACTGCATTTGAACTACATTGTATGAGTCCACACTGAAAACAGTCCTGCTGCTGCTTCCATAGCTTTAGAACTGAGGAACCAAGAACCTCTTTTGGTGCCATCCAAGCTCCAACCTCATGGCCCCTCTCACAAAAAACTGTGTGTGTAAAAAAAACTAAGCCTATCTCAAAGGGATAGACTAGCCTACCTTCCACAGCTGCCTTGCAGACAATTTCATGATCCAGAAGGTAGAAGAGGCAACAAGGGGGTTGGCTACTCGCAATCTCATTCTAACAAATCCAGAGGACCTGATCAATGCAGTTGAAGTGGTCCGATCCTCAAGGGCAAGTGACCATGTGCTCCTGCAATTTGAGGTACAAAGGAAGGCCAAAACTAAGACAAGGCAAACCCGCATTTTGGACTTTAGGAGAACTGACTTCCGAAAAATGAAGGAAATACTGAGCAGCATTCCATGGACACAGATACTAAAAGACAAGAGAGTTACAGATGGATGGGAGTTTTTCAAGAGTGAAATACTCAAGACGCAATTGCAAACAGTGCCAACAAAGAGGAAAAAATAGGACAAGTGCAAAGAAGCCAGAATGGATGTCCAAAGAACTTCCTGACTGTGAGAGCTGTTCAGCAGGGGAACTCTCTGTCCCCGGAGTGTGCTGGAGGCTCCTTCTTTGGAGGCTTTTAAACAGAGGCTGGATGGCCATCTGTCGGGGGTGCTTTGAATGCAATTTTCCTGCTTCTTGGCAAGGGGTTGGACTGGATGGCCCATGAGGTATCTTCCAACTCTATGATTCTATGATCTCTATCCCTCAAAAAGCATTGTTTCTGTGCCTATTTGCTGAATCAGACATGACATATTCAGTTGTGAAAGGACCACCACAGGTTAACAGTAGGGCCAAACATTGCTTTAAGGTATTCACCAAGAATTGTATTGTTCATTTAATTGATTGGCATTAACAAGATAGGGAAAGAATATGTGCAATATATCTCACTTAATGTCACAGTATTTATAAGCATTGTAAGTATGTTCATTTTCTTTGTGAAGTATTTCTGAGGCCACATGAGTAAACAGAGGTATCAGGCTTGTAACATCATAAATACACAATAACAACAAATAAACCAACATAAAATATTAAATGCTGCTTATTTGTGAGAAGAATGCATTGCTAGAAATTAGTTATTTTGGGTTATTGTAGGTTTTTTGGACTGCATGGGCATGTTCTAGAAGCATTCTTTCCTGACGTTTTGCCTGCATCGATGGCAGGCATCCTTAGAGGTTGTGAGATCAGATGTCACAACCTCTGAGGATGCCTGTCATAGATGCAGGCAAAACGTCAGGAGAGAATGCTTCTAGAACATGGTCATGCAGTCCAAAAAACCTACAACAACCTAGTAATTCCAGCCATGAAAGCTTTCAACAATAAATTAGTTTTTTTATTTAGCTATTTCCATTATTTGATCTCATCTTTTAAAGTCATGGATCCGGGAAATATATTTCTTTTTACCTTTTGCTTTAAGAAGTATTATTTGAAATATTTCTTTTGCTTCTTTATGACACACATTTCAGTTGCTTGGTTGCAGAATAAATAAAGCTGTCCTCCTAAATTAAAGGCTCTATTTCATTAATGGTAAAGAAATATTACCTGCATCAGAGGTGATTGGCTGTCAAAACCGAGGAGATGGCATCTGTCTGAAATGAAACAATAATCATTTATTCCTTTCTCGGGGCTGGGGAACTATTACTTAAACCTTTCTATAGATGTATGATCACTAACAAGGTCTCCTGAGAGAGATGGCAAAACTGATAAGCTATCAACTCAAGAGCTGAATAGCTTCATTCCCAAGGGTTTGCTTTACTTTGAAATTAGATCGGGAAGAGTTGAAGAAATATAAGGCAATCTGGAGAAGGAACTGCAACATAATTCCAGTGGTCTTCGAAGCAGTCACATATAAGTAGAAAAAGGCAGAGCATTAACCTAGAATATAAATAGCATCATAAAACACTTGCACCTAAGTTCACTAGTTTTATTCTTTCATAACCTATTTCTTGGCTAGTTTAGATCAGTTTCTTGTTCTTCTCAAATGTAAGACAAGTCTCCTAACCATGATACATAGTTTATGAAAATGGATGATAGGTAGGAGGAAGAGATGCAAGCCTGATTTTGTGATGTGTTTTCTGCACATCTCTTTTGAGAATAGAAACTAAGCAGATCATAACAATATACATGTGGAATATTGCATATAGAAAACACAATACTAATTCATTTGTTTTATTCTCACTTATCCACTCCTTCAGCCTGCCATAAATGACACCTAAATGTGGGTGAGTATGCAGAATTTGTGCCACCACTATTGAAGGATAAGATTGAAAGACACGATAACAACTGTGTTGTGGACATATCAATAACATGTATAATTAATAGGAGGGTGAGAATGATAATACTAGGAAAGGTGGAAGGCAATAGAAAAAGAGGATGACTTTTCAATTGAGTCAGCCAATTTATTTATTTATTTAAAACTTTTATATACCAATCTTCTCAACCTCCGCAGAGGGACTCAGGCCGGTTAACAGCAAGTATTCAATGCCAAATTACAATTTAAACATCATCAAAACAATAAAAGATTAAAATACATTAGATTAAAATTCATAAAAATACACATAAGCCAGATCGCCAAGATAAAAAACATATCCAATTTCGGTCCGCATACAATTTCGATCAAGCGATTCTTGGTCTTGTGTTTGAAAATCCAGAGCTGAACTGTTAATAACAAGAACTCTTAGAGGTCTCTAATTTGTAGGGTTGCCATAACTCAGCCAACATGACACACATAGCAGTAGCAGGTAGTAGGTTTTAGGGTACAGAATATGTGCCCCTTCAGATACCATGACATCCATGTTCCCTCACCACCAACTATGGCCCCTTCCACACAACTGTATAAAATCCACATTGATCTGGATTGTATAGTAGTGTGGATTTAGAGAATCCAGTTCAAAGCAGATATTGTGGATTATCTGCCTTGATATTCTGGGCTATATGACTGGACGGAAGGGCCCAAAGCTATTCCTGATGGAAACTGGACCAGCAAGCTACAATTTGGAGGCAAACCTCTGTCAGATGTCAGGAATCGTATAGGGTACATGTTGTGTAAGTCTAGTCTAAACTGACATTTATAAGCAGAAGTAATGTTGAGCCAGATCACAAAACCTCACAATGGCTAGGTTAAATTTCATTAGTTGTGAAATTTAAGTATATGGTTAAACCAATAATAGTAAAATGGGAGACCATTAATAAACTGAATCCCAATAGATGGAGTTTATGACTACGGCATCTATTTTGGATGTATTTTTCATGTGATACTTACTGGCCTCCTGTGCTGAATGAGAAAGGGAAGAGCAGTGTACTCATTCATTGTCTTTTGTTCCTGATAAAAGAAATGTAAATAACCAATACCATTACATTCATTTATCATTAACTTCCAACATGTTAACTCAATTTCTGCTATACTTCAGTGTGCTATTTTCTATTCGTCGACTTTTTACATTTACAGTAATGTAAATTACAGTAATTGCCTTTAGACTGTTATGAGTGAGCTTCCAAACAACCACAGGACTTTTAGGCTTTTTCTTGCCTACCTTAAATATACGTTGCCTTCAGTAATATCTGCTGGATCCTCTCAACGCTTGGCAAATTATCACACCTTTGGGCACCTATAGAAATTAGCTTTTAATAAAAGCTAATTAGTGTCATTAACCTTGGCTTTCATTTCCAGTCCTAATAGCTATTCGTGTACACATGTGAGACTGTAATTTAATCAATGTGCTTGAAACGGATGATAGACTCTTCCCTTGTCAGCAGGCATAGCTTTGTCTCACTGCCAGAAATCTGTATCAGAAACAAATCACTAGTAATCTGTCTTCAGGATGGACACAGTTCAGACGCTGAAGATAGAGATGTAATTATTCACTAACTTTCTTCTTGAAGAAAGTAATGGTTCATTTCTTCCTGCTGAGTGAAATTTAAAAAAATATTATGCAGTTACCAAAGTCCATTTTCAGTTTGAAACTTTGCATGTGGTTGTTTGTCACAAAGAACAGCATTTTTTCATAGACAGTAATATTTTGAAGAATATTATGTTTTTGTAAAATAAAATCAGGATCATCCTAAAATATTTAGATTCTGAGATGAATGTTCAAATGGAACCCCTCTGTTCCCATACAAGTCAAGATGCTTAGTACCCGAAATCACAGGGTATTTTATTACCCAGAGCAGAAACTCCAGTAAGTACCTCTGTCCGCTCTCATTGCAAGTAAAATACAATACAGGTGGAGCATCCCTTATCTGAAATTCTTGAAACCAGAAATGTTTGGTAATTTTTCATTTTTAGGAATATCTATATTTACATACTGTATATGCATAATGAGATATTGTGGAGATAGATACCTAAGTCTGAAACACAAATTCATTGACGGTTCATATATTTATAAACAATATTTTAATAATTTTGGTCATGAAACAATGTTTGTATACAGTGAACCATCAGAAATTAAAGATGTTATTATCACAACCATCCATGTGGATAATAGTTTCAGATTTTGGAATATCTTGGTGTAATGATGTTGATTATTGTGTGTAATGTTGTGTGACATGTGTTAAAATGTATGTTGTTTTGAATGTTCTATGGTTTGTTTCTGTGGGTGAAACAGAAGGGAGGCATGGCAGAAGCTTAGAAGAGCTGTCGCCATGGCAACCAGGGCTAGAGGCTAGTAGAATGTTCAGGTTTGAATTCTACAGTTGGAAAAGAGCGGGAAGCCAACTGCCAAATGAGAGGGGGAGGAGTTATGTTCTAGTTGAGAGTGTCCTAAGGACTGAAAGAGAACGGTCCAGTGTTAGTGTGTGTCTTAAGGTCTGCTAGTGAGCAGTCCAGTTAAAGGCATAGAGACCCTAGTTAAAGTTGCAGGGGTTTATAGAGGTTTAGTGGAAACCCTATAATAGGTCCCCATTGTGTTATGTAACAGAAAAAGTTGTGCTCTAAGGAAGTTTGAAACCAACCAAGATTGTACCCATTTGTGTCAAAATAAATTGTTTGCATCTTAAAAGGAAAACACCTCTCCTGATTCTTTTATTGGTGGTGGCCCTCAAAGTCAGTGGTCAAATGGATAAATGGTGGCAGCGTGGTCAAGTGGTCACTGAGAAGTTTTAAAACTCCAGTCAGTTAAATGGTGAAGGGGTGAGACAGTACCC